>JANHFT010003048.1:551852-564493 GCA_032467955.1 Pseudoxenodon macrops | reverse complement strand
CCTCCCATTTTGCCCACAATATAACATGCATAATAGAATAGCTGAAAGTGTGGCAGGCCAAACGCAGGCCTGACATAAGCAGTTTCCAAACAATGGAATGGAATGGAATTCTTTATTGGCTAAGTGTGACACACAAGGAATTTGTCTCTGCATAAACTCTCAGTGAACATCCACACAGCAAAGTAATAGCTCATAGATCACAAATCATAGTTACAATCATTAATCATAAGATATAAGCAACAAATGATAAATCATAAGATACCAATAGGAGAAGATAGGAGGAAAGGTGAGGAGATGAGAAACATGAGAAACATGAGAAGGATAATAGCAAGGGTAAATCTATTTGAGCCTAAAACAGTGCTGTGGGAATTAGGTGTTCAGCAGAGTGATGACACGGAGATGGGGAGGGGAAATGTCACTACACTAAAGAAATTTACACATGTTGAAATACATCCACTTTGATTTTATTCATGAATTGGCTATGAATGCTGTCAGTTATGTGTGAAGATCAGTTATAAGTCATTTTTTTCAGTGCCATTGTAACATTTTGATTTTATCCATGAATTGGTTATGAACGCTATCATAGAAGTACAGTAGTCCTCGATTTATTATCACAATTGGGACCAGAATTTATGTTACTAAGCAAGGTGGTTGTTAAATGAGTTTTGCCCAATTTTATGACTCCCCCCCCCACGTTTGCTAAGCAAATCACTCCAGCTGTGAAATGAATCAAGCAATTGTTAAGCGAATCTGGCTTCCCCCATTGACTTTGCTTATTGCAAGTTAGCAGTATGGCAATTAGGCTATTTTATATGCAAAGAGATAGAATATTTAAATACTTTCAGTACCTGTATAACAAAACTATTATGGCTTGTATGGATAATTACACTCTCAAAGTGTTTGATATAAAGAATTTTTTTTTAAAACTTAGCTACAGATACCAAAGTTTTAAAGTATGTTCTTAATCACTAGGTTTACTATGTTGTGTTACATCACAGTAATTGTTTGAGAGATACAGTACACTTAAGTTATGAAAGGTGGGTAAATGAATCCATAGAGCAACTAATGTGTAAGGTTGACAGTGAGATAGCAGTTAATGTAGACCATCACAACTCGGTTGGTAAGTTACCTATTAATACTTACACAATTTATCTTTGTTACTTCTAATTGAAATTCCAGTTATGGTTAATAGAAGTGCATTTTGAACATGCAAAGTACTACATACTAAGCAGGGGTAGGTTCTAACTTACCTCACCGCAGGATCGCTGCCTCCTGAGTCTTGTGGGTGTGCCGCGTGGGCGTGCACATGCACATGCGCAATAGAAAAAAATCCAGAAAATTCCAAAACAAAGGCCGAAAACAAGATGGCGACGCATGCACAGTGCCGGAAACTCAGCAAAAAAAAAAACTGAATTAAAAAAAACAACCAAACAAACCCTAAAGATGACAGCGTCCACGGACCAGAACCGGCTGTGACATCACCAGCGGCCTACTACCTACTCGGTAGAACCGGTCCGAACCGGTAGTAACCCACCTCTGATACTAAGGATTATCTATCTAACTGTTAATAACAGGCTTGCCTCAGTCATTGCAATCTAGAAGCCTAGTGTGTGCTTAAATATAACCACAAATTCTTGTATAGGTTTTACAGATTTTATCAGTGCAACATTACAGATAACAATGTTATCTTCGCAACATTTCACATTTGCAGATGAATCCAGATCAGTTCCCCTTCTAAAAACCTTTTAGCTCATCTTCTCTTTTAGTTCAGTTTCATCCACTGAAAGCAATGATGTTAGAAACCTCTGGGCCAGGTTTATGATTTCATTATGAAAAAAACAAGCAAACCAAAAACTTATAATAGTATTCTTGCAGGTACCAGCTGATCCAATGAAGCTTTATCACAACATCTATTTTTGCCTGGGTTGCAAAAAATATCTACCTTCTACTAGTTTTGCCATATCTGTTAGTTCTTGCACCATCGGCCGGTGTCGTCTGTGCTGCAAGCTGGATAATGAGGCGCGTAAGAGGGAGGCCTTTTTGAAGTACAAACGGATGCTTCGAAATCTCAGAGACTCTGAAATGAAATACAACGACGGTGCTAAGATTGCCTTTATCCTTCAGGTATGCAGTATAGAGAAAGAAAGAACCATATATGTGAGAGAAAAAGGTGTAGAAGACATAAAGCTGGTAGGATTTTTATTGTGTCAATACAGTACTAAATAAATAGTTTGAATACAGTAATATGGATCTTGCCTCTTAGAGTTTTACTGGACATAAAGAAATATAAGGTGATGGAGCATTTGCAGTTCCAGAATCTCTTGCACATGGTTTACAGCAGAGTTGACGTCACTATTTTCTATATAGATTCATCTGAATTTCCTCCTAAATGGCTTTTTGCCTAATTTAAATCTCAAGGCAATATGAACTTTATATTAGGTAAATATTTGTGAATATTTTGAGTCATAGTGAATTTAAAGCATAATTGGTTCTGTGTATTTTTAGGATGAAAAAGTACATAATAAGCTATGTTCACCAAATTTAAATTTCCTACATTAATTTAATAATGGAAACATATTAAGTACAATTTAACATCAAATTGGATTAGATGATGAAGTTCCAGAATTAAATTGTATTATTAAACAGCAATTACACATTTAATCCACAGTTATAAACAGAATTGCAAGTTGCTGCAATAGCTGAAAATAATGTCCTGTGCTGAAAATAATGATGTAGAGTTCAAAAAAGGAAATTGTATTATTTGGCAATCTCATTTTCATAGGAAAAATATATGTATTTCAGTGCAAAAAATATAAAATAATTATTAATATCCAGAAATAGCAATATGTTCCCAGGTTTGCTTATTAAAATGTGCATTGTTTTAGAAGGCACTATGATATGTATGAATGAGCCCTGTTTATTTCACTTTAAAAACAGAAATTAATTGGTCCCAAGTGAATTTTCCACTTTAAACTCATCTAGTAAAATACATTACATATTTGTAAGTCTTACATTATTCAATGCCCCTTAATCAGAATCTTGATATAAATCACATCTTTTTACATCACATCTTTTCTCCTTTTACCATTTCCTTCACACCTGAGGAGAAAATTGATCACTATGAAAGCTTCAGGAAAATTTAAATTCTGTTTTGCATTGATGAGTCTTATTTCAATTACTTGAGATGTCTCTAAAATTTGTCTATATAAGATTCAATTCAAAATATATCTGAATCTAAAGCATATTCTTAATAACAAATTTCTCTTATACATGACTGGAAATCTGCTGGCAATGATACTTGTCTTTACAAGTACATTGCTGGATCAATGATTTATGCCCCTGGACTGAACCTATCCGGATCAATTAAGAAACACTTTTGCTCACATCATGTGCCTATAGTTATTCTCTAGGTACCTTATTGCAACATTCATTAATGTAATTGGAGTTCAAGGCAACCTTATGCTGTATGTTATAATATTTCATAATTGCCAAACTATATAATTATGTGATATCATTATCTCATTTGCGATACATTTTCTCACGATGATTAATAAAACCAGTCCTATAATTAAAATATATCATCATGAATCATCATTTATTTACTTATAATTTTAAAGCCAGTGTGTCTTGCCAGCTATTTATAGTAGAAAATACACTATAGAATAATGCCACATTATTTAAGCTATACTAATGTTGCTTATACTGCTCTTTAGAAGGCCAGATCCTGAAGATGAAACTCAAATACTTTGGCCACCTAATGAGAAGAAAGGACACACTGGAGAAGAGTGTAATGTTGGGAAATATTGAGGGCAAAAGAAGAAGGAGATGACAGAAAATGAGGTGGATGGATGGAGTCACTGAAGCAGTGAGCTTAAATGGACTCCATTTAAGGATGGTAGAGAACAGGAAGGTCTGGAGGAATGTTATCCATGGGGTCACGATGGGTCAGACACAACTTTGCAACTAACAACAACAATTTTAGATATAAAATTTCCGGATTCCAACCTGGAAATTCAAACTTTTTATTATATTTTCAAAAAAGAGAGCAATTCAGAGGTAGTAGAATATTACAAACTTTGTATTTAATTAAGTACAATTTCTATTTGTGATTTCCGGATCATTAATTCTTTACTAACAGCATGGATTTGGGAAGTGGCTAGCAGCAATAAAATGTTCTAACAGCAAGTTGATAATCACACATGCTGCCAAGAGAGGAAGCAGAAATAGCCATCTGCATAAAAACCTTACCATAAACTTCTAAAAACCTGTATTTGAGTCAATGTGTCTTTTGGAATAAATAAACTGACTGTGTGTTATCACAGCCATTGCAGAGAGAAAGAGAGAGGAGAAATAGTTTCCTTGAGAGCATTTCAATCTGTAATTAAAATGTAGTGACTATGTGTGGCATGCAATAATAGTCATTCAAAGCAACAACTTTAGAAATGTGGCAAGTTTTTAAATTAATTTTGATTAGTTCTTGTTTTCCCCCCCCCCTTCTTGTTTTTATATTGCAGCTGCAAGACTTGCACTACATGGTTGAACATTTCTGGGGTTCTCAGTCAGTTCTTAGTGCTTGGGATGATCTGTATGATTTGGTCTTGGTTAGATGGAATAAGTGGCAAGAATGGTCTCCCTGGAACACGATTCTTCTCAAAGAGGATGAAGCCGAAGCTCATCTTAAACTAATTGATCTTGAGAAGGTATTTATTTTATTTCATTTCATTTCATATCTTATTTTATTTATTTTATTGTAATTTGTCAAACAAAAACAGGAATAATTATAAAAATACAATGACAGAGACGATAGGCACATTAGTACACTTATGCACATCCCTTCTACGGACCCCTTAAGTATGAAGTGAGGTCCACGGAAGTCAATTTGTGACTAAAACTGTGAAAATTTGTAGCTGAGACAAACTGTATCAGGCAGAGCATTCCAGGCTTTGACAACTCTATTACAAAAATCGTATTTTTTACAATCAAGTTTAGAACAATTTACATTGAGTTTAAAATGGTTGTTCATGCGTGTAGTATTGCGATTAAAACAGAAAAAGTCATTTACAGGTAAAACATTCGTACGTACAATTTTGTATGCAATACCTAAGTCTGACTGCAAGCGACGCAGTTCCAAGTTATTCAAACCAAGAATTTCGAGCCTAGTAACATGGAGAATTCTATTGAGTACAGAAGAGTGCAAAACCTTTCTCGTAAAGTACTTCTGAGTCCCTTTGATCGTACTAATGTCAGATATATGGTAGGGGGAAATCCCATAAGGTATGGTACTCTTTAAATCCTTCATAATCAATTTTAAAAAGGCGCACAGGAACACAGAGATACTGTAGCATAGAATTTGTATTTTGTTATGCAGATTGTTTGACACGTATTCCAGATTGGAATGTATACAGGTAGTTCTTGACTTAAGACCCCCAATTAGGACCAGAATTTGTATTGTTGGGGTGAATTGTGCCCCATTTTATGACCTATTTGCCATGGCTCTTAAGCGAATATTGGAGTGCAGTGAATCGTGTAGTCCTTAAGCAAATCTGGTTTCCCCTATTGGCTTGGCTTTTGAAAAGGTAGCTGGAAAGGGCTCAGATGGCGATCACATGAACCCAGAATGCTGTAACCATTGTAAATACCTGCTGGTTGCTAAGTGCCTGAATTTTGATCATCGTTGTAAGTCACCTTTTTCGGTGCCATGCTAACTTTGAACAGTCAGTAAACAAATGGTTTTAAATTAAGGACTACCTCTAGAAGCCTCTGCATGTATATACATTTATATCACGTTGTTTGTAAGTGCTTTTGAGTGTTTTGCATGCTTATTGCTTTGCATTTAGGAGCAAAAATGGGAAAATAAATAAATTAGTTGGTTTACTTATTAATACATTTTAATAGCTCCCAGACTTGCAACAACTCTGGGTGACTTGCAATTAAAAAATGAGAACAATACAAAAAAAAATGATCAGAGAAGAAACTATGACTAGTCTGAAGACAGACTTATAAACCAAAGAAAAACAATCGATCCAACAAGGACTAAACTATCACCCCCATCACCCCCAGGCCTGGGAGAATAGCCAGGTCTTTAATAGCCTCCTAAACATCATCAAGATGGAAACCATCTGAATTTTTGGGAATATTATTTCAGAGGGCAGAGTCTGCGATAGAGAAGCCATACCTCCAGCGTCCTGCTTGATGACATGCTTAATTGATGGGACCCAAACGGCAGCTACTCTGCCTAGTCTCACTGAACAGAAAGAAACCAAGGCAGGTAAACCCCACAAATAACAAGGCTCTATATTATGAAGGGCTTTGTAGAGGAAAAACAGCATCTTGACTCATACCCTAAAGCAAACTAGTAACCAGAACAGTTCCCAAAACTGTGGGGTCACAAGGGCAATAAAAACATGCCCATCGCTGCCTGCCTGCCTGCCTGCTGCATCCATAACTAGCTGTATGTTTTGAGTTGTCTTCAAGGCATCCCCAAGTAAAGTACTATACAGTAATCCATTCATGAAATGACTTAAGGAGAAACTGTCTGTAATTTTCCAAGTTCAGGAAACAGCGGCACACTAGATGTATTTGTACAAAGGCTCTTATGACCATACCTGTTACCTATTCTTCAATCCAAGGCAGCCCTCAGATTGTGCAAGACATTTTAACAGGAAAGGGTAACTCTATCCAGGACAAAAATGGATAATCCTCAGACCCAGGGACCCAAGTATCTGCAGCCACTTGATCTTGTCACGATTGAGTCTCAGTCAGGGGTGGGCTGCTGGGGGTCCACAGGGGTTCGGGAGAACCTGTAGCTAAGATTCTACGCAGTTCAGATAATCCCCAAATCCCACTCCTGACTGCCATGCCCACCCCTCTCCTCCCGGAATCCCCACACGGCCCATTTTGGATGCAGGTAAGTGCAGGGCGCACGTGGAGGGAGGGCAAAAAATGGGTCTACCGGAAGTTCGGGAAGGCCAGAAATGGGCCCCTTTCTGGCTTCCATAACCTGGGGCGGCCGGTTTTGTCCTCCCAGAGGCTCGAGGAAAGCCTCCAGAGCCTGGGGAGAGAAAACACACACACACACACCACCATGGTGCAGGAGGCCAAATTGGCCATGCCCACCATGGACACACCCACCCAGCAACCGGGCAGAGAACCCCTTGCTAAAAATTTTGAAGCCCATCCCTGGTCAGTCTGTTCCTCCCAGTGTAGCCCATGCAGCCTCAGATACTGAAAGCATGATTAGGTTGGCCCAGATAGAGCTGGTTATCATCTAACATAACTTATATAATTCTCATGCAAGAAGCTCGCTCAATTCTGGAGAACTGAACTGAAAACATTCGAAAATGTTTCGCTTCTCATCCAAAAAGCTTGTTCAGTTCTGGAGAACTAAAGAAGCTTCTTGGATGAGAAGTGAATTGTTTTCAAGGAGAGACACCCCCCTGCCCCAAGAAAGTCCAGTTGCCTTTTGAACAGCAACTTTCGGATTCCACATCAATCATTTTGCAAATTGATTGATGTGGATCACATCCTAATAACTTATACCTATTTGTTAACCTCTATAGTAGTTCACTGTAAATAGCATTGCATCTCTGAGCTAACCAACCTAAGAGTTATCTTTTTTAAAACACAAAATAATTGTTAGGTTTTTTTAATTTAAAAATTAATACTATTCATAGTTTAAGGACCTGTTTTGCTAATATATAACCAATCAAAACATTTTCTATTTCTTTCTTTCTTTTCAGGCTTATGAAAAGGTGTTCATTCACAGAGTAAGGCACAAACAAATGCTTGCAAGGAACTATTTCTCTCAGTTCCCAGAACTGGCAGCTGTTCTTCATAAAAGTGACAAGCAAACTAACACAGAAGATCTTTTAGTAACAAAGTCTGTAACTACTGCTTCATCAAAGTAGCACTTAAAGATAAATTTAGAACAGTTCTCTTAAAAGAAGAGAACATTGCTTGGAAAATTGGCCTGATCATGAGCTTAAAGAATGTTTGTTTGCATGCCCTGGATTTTTCTTTACATTGCATTGCCAAAAATTCAACTTAGAACTTCATTTCCAATTCATTATTGTTACACTTTCTTCCTTCACATATACCTCAGGTATACAATATGCTTTTGGAAGAATATATTGTCTGATCCCCTTTACTCATTTTTTCCTTTTTAAAGAAAGAATATTTTGGCAGTCTAGCCAAGTCTTAAGTAACAACTTTAAAAGACAATTTTAAAATAAAGAACAGCTGTTTTGTTTTTAAGAATGTCTGCATAGGAGACTTGATACATATTAAAAAGATCTTGATTTCTTAAGGAGATGCTACCTTGATACAAAATAAAACAGAGTAATTTAATATACATATATATTTCTTACGGACAGCACTATCTCTTTTTATTGTATCACAGCAGGTTAGGTATAACACAATTTATTGAGGCAACAATGAAAACGGATGTCAGAGGTTATTCATTTTTTCTGACCTTTACTCTCTATATGCTAGTCATCAACATCTTAGAGAGTAAATTCAAATAGAAGTCAAACAGCCATGGTTAAAGACATCTTAAAGATTTATAGCTATTTTGTTTGGCTTTCATAATATTTATATACTAATATGAACATAGACGAATACCTTGGTTCTTTGGTAACCCAATTTATACATATTACATAATAGATCAAATTTTAATTGCTGGAAGCATCAGATTAGAATGTGGACAATTGCAAGGAGGTATTAAATCTATTCAGTTGTATAAGCATCATAAATATTACCAGCAATTACACATGATTTATTTGGAAAAAGCACACAGACATATCCAGCAAACTAGCTGATGGTGTTTTTCCTTGAAAGCTAAGGTTTTGCCAAGTTACAACCTGCCTTTAAAGTTTCCCTCAGAGGTGTTTATATTAATGATTCCAATAAGGATTCATCAGTATCAACAATTTAGGCAGTGATAGACCATCATTTCAAATAATGATCAATGTTCTCACAAAGTGACTCTCTTGATGGGTCAACAATAAAAGCCCCTGTCATCAGAAGGCAATGTGGTAAAAATCCTTCCCACACTCTTCCCTCAAAATGCTTTTTACTTTCTCTCTCTCTCCCCCCTTCCCCCGACTGTCAGGCAGACTTGCAAACGAAGCACTGGCTCAAATAATCCATTCCCCCCCCCCCAACCCGCCTCCTAAATATGTCTCTGGTCTATGTGAATCCAGAGTCATTCTTGTAAATCATATTAAGGTAGAGGCAATTACTTTGTTTTGCAGTGTGCCAGCTTTCTATTTAATTAAAAGAACCTGTAAACAATTATAATCAGGAGTTAGGCACCCTGGTGGCTGCTAAGTGATGCGTCCAAACACATTGGTGTCATAAGCATTATCTTGCCTTCCTCTCTTTTAGGTCCATTTGGGAAATATACATGAGGCAAGTTACAACCACAACCAAACATGAGGGCAACTTAATTATCTTTTCCTGTTTCTGTGATTTCTACTTAACATGTATCAAAATTTTAAATTGCAGAACAAGAACTTTAACAAACGTTGGTTGGCTGCCTTTGCACGCTAGATTTCTCTGTTAATTGGGAACAATTCTTGTGTGACAAATTCAGAGGAATAAAATTCTTGACTTAGAAAGAGTCTTTTTGTGTATGTAGTCTTCTGCTGGCATTCGGGTTACACACCAAAGATTGTATTACTTTATACTGACCTCTTCATCCAACAGACCTAAACGTTTGCCATTACTGTAAGCCCACTAACCATTTTATAATAAATAATAATAATACAGAACTTTTGTGTAAGAAAGCAAAACAAAAATGGCTTCCATTAAAAATTAATAAAAATACCACAAATTATTCATGACATTCATTAGATTAATAACTTTGCTATAATTGCATGTTACGTTTATCTTTTTCTAAGCACATCTTGAATTAACTAAACTTTTAAAGATTTTCATAGGAAAAAGGATTATTGTGTTTAGCCTGGAATATTTAAGAAACAGACTATTGCTTTTTGTAAGATTTAACAGAAAAATCATTGTAAAGAGCACTTTAAGTGAAGTATTTACATGTCAACAATGTAAGGTTTTGAAATACAACTTACATATTGACCGGAGTGAAGGGAGAACTATATTTTGGAAATATATAAAGTATATATTGCCAAAATATTCTTGAGATGATTTACTGGATTCTCTTTAGGATGTTACCAGTTTTATCAATTTTCCATTTTATTTCTTTCAATGTAAGTTAAAATGGGCATTATAATCCATTTACAGTTAAATAGCAGGTTCTCCCTGCCTCATTCAGAATGAGAAGGGACTTGGAAACACTGCTATGTATTTGCAATGTCAAACCAGCAATGTTTTCAATAGGAATATGAATGAAAGTGTTTTGCATAATATACACATACCTTTCTCAAAAGCTAATAACTGCTTTTATGGGGCTCCTATTGAACTTGCCAGGTGTACTATATAAATGGAGATGTGACCTTGTTCTAATATCACCATTTGAATGCGTCATTTTATCCAATATATTGAACTTAGCATGGGTGTTGATGACTCTGACTGGAAAAAAAATGCAGTTAGCTGAGAAACAATTTGGTAGCATTTTAATTGCCAAATATTCAGTACAGACCTGGATGCTTAAGCACAAAAACATCAAAACAAGTGCTTACTCTGTTTTTGCATTCACTTCTTAGCATAAAATACAGCGTAGCATCTGCTTAATTAGGACTTTCATTTATCAAATATGGCTATGAAGGAAATAATTGGTTAAGTACAAATGTTCTGCATTATTTAGACTTTCATTTTAGAACTATGAAAATTGAAATCTAAATGCAGATGTAATCACTTAAAAGTGTATTTCAAAATCTATTTAATGTTGCCATAAAATCTGGTCACTTAATATGCCAGCTACCGTATATTTTATATTATACATCTTTTTTAAAAAGTAAAAATATCCATAAATCATCCATTTTTACAGCAACACCTTTGTTATCCAAATTTAGAATAATGTTGTCATTGTATCACATGAATTTGATGTCAACAAGCATTTGCAGTCAAAATAATTTACATTAGGAATGTAAACACAGCTGGAGAATATACAGTATGTCAGTATCCCAAAAAGTATCTGCAAAATAATTTCCTTTTTCATTTAATGCATTTCAATTCTGAAAGTTGTGATTAAGGTTGCCAACTCTGGAAAAAACAAAATTCTGGCAATTAATTCTGAGACTCCATCACTGCAGGCTGCCCTACCTAACTAACACCTCAAAAATTTAAACAGAGTCAGACCTGATTAATACTTTCAGAGGATAATATCAGTAATTTGCAGACTCGGGAGCTGAGGAGGGGGAGGGGGAAGTGTGAGAAGAATGGTAAACCAATTTTATATTAGGTACATGGTTGGATTTGGTGCTTTTGCATGAGCAGAGATGACCTCCAAGATCCCTTTCAACTCTGTTACTGTTACTTTTACTCTCCTAGTTATTTTTTATGCAGTAAGGAGTGGGGTTTGCTATCCTTACTAGCATTGATGATGTTAACTTAGTTTGGATAATGAAATGTCTCCATAAAAACAACTAGGAAAGCACCAAGTACCCCTCCTTTCAACCCTGAGCTACAAATATTCTGTTATATTCTTGTAGATACCAGAAAGTGAGCTAAACTATTTATCTTTTAGTGTCATTCCCAAGTTAAAGCCCAACTGAAAATGGGTTGACCCACTTAAAGATGGATTGCATGTGCTTGAAATTCATTTCCCACTAAACAGTGTTATTCTGTGTAAATGTGGCATCTACTTCTATTCCGGTGACATTTTGATCTATAAAAAGGAGAGGGACAGGGTCTATGTGTGGAGTGGTTGGTTCAGAGTGGCGTTCTGGCCTAGAGGTGAAGGCCTCTAGGCCACACACTTAGAAACACACACACACACAGTCTCTCCGTCTGTATCTCTCTCTCCCCATCTTCCCCTCTCTGTGTGTATCACCGTGTGTGTCTCTTCTGTCTCTCTCCTCTTCTGTCTCTCTCCTCCCTCCCCGCTTCTCTCTGCCGTGGCTGAGCCAAGCGCTTGTTCTTTTGGAAATCCGGGCTGGCTCACTGTGGCTGAGCTGAGAGCCTGCGCACATGCAGGAAGATCCTCCCTAAGCGAGCGGCCACCTGCCCCGTGTATGCCTTTCCTGCGCTTTGGTACTCGCTTGAGGAGGGTCTCCCCACGCATGCGCACGCTCCTGGCTCAGCCACAGCCAGCCAGGTGATTGTGAGGGGAGGAGGAGGGATGCCCGAAGGGAAGCATCCGCCGCAGCTGGCAATCGTTCCTCAGCCCAGATCTCAAAAAAAGAAATAAAAAGGGCAAAGGGATGCCAACCAATGATGGGACAGGGAGCCATGGCAGAGGGCCCAAAGACCCGCATGCAGCTCTGGAGCCGCAGGTTGCCGACCCCCGACCTAAGGATATCTGGTGAGGTGAGAGAGACCAGCTGGTATCTTTAAGTGGTACAAATGAATCTAATGATTGCTTCTCCTGGGTGCTTTGTCAGTTCACTGAGCACAGGAGTCTCTTGTCTATGGGAATTCTTCAGTCATCCAGATCATAGTTATCCCAAAGGTGCTTTTTTCAAGAGGCAACTGGACTTTCCTGGTTTCGAGAAAGTCCAGTTGCCACT
>JANHFT010003048.1:531224-542039 GCA_032467955.1 Pseudoxenodon macrops | reverse complement strand
TCAGCTGTGCTTTAGAAGCTTTTTTTCAGTCCTAACCAGGGGATAAAATAATGTGCTGAAGCTGATCAGACTAAGGACGCTAGCCAGATGAATACCAGTTAGGCAGATTTCCCCCCCTATTTTCCTCCCCAAAAAGTAAGTTGCATCTTATACTCCAGTGCATTTTATGCTCCGAAAAATAGATATATTGAATACAGTGTAATTGTTCTGACATTCCACTTACCATGAAATAAAGGTAAAAACAAACTAACATATATACTATTTTAAACAATGCTAGTGCTGTACAGTTATTTCTGACCATCATATTCTAGAATATCAGTTTATCTTTCATTTTAATACCTACATTCTGATACATACAGTACATGGTATCTCTTTCCATCTCCACCTAACCTGATTCTTTCATATTTCTAACTTCCACCTTGTGTTTCTAACCATTGATAGAATCCATTCCATATAGCATAGTATTCTGTATTCCCTTTATCTTTTATTTTTAACGTTAGTCTGTCCATTTCTGCACAAACTAGTATCTTCCTTGTTGTCTCCTCTTCTAAAGGGGTGTTTTCACTCTTCCACTGCTGTGCATACACAATTCTTGCTGTGGTCTTCACCATCTTCTTGTTCCCACTGATGATGAGGTGGCAAAATCACTGTAAGGACCTTTTAGCATAGATATGGAATTTGGCCTACAGAAATTTGCTGCAGTAGCAAAAATCAAGGTAAAATAGTCAACAATAACTGAATTGAAATACCAAATACCCAAACCATCAGGAGCTATGAAGATAATGTTTATACTGTAAGTATTTGGGCATTTTACAGTAGGAAAACATCAATCCTAGACAAGTTAAAAATGTGATTAATAAATAAACGACAGATTTCCTAAAAATAAAATGGAATGGTGGAAACACTATCAAAGCCACCAGTATCTGAGCTGTGTCTGTTACGCGATACACTGCTGCAATTATTAACTGGACAAACGCTGAACTGGACAGTTTGGACTGAAAAACAAGGAAACTGATGACTATTCACTCTGCATTACATCCCCTTGATGATATTGATAGTCTATATACCTACCCTGCAGAAATGGAGGCAGAGGTTGACTTCAGGTCAAGCAGTCAAAGAAGAAAAACATGACTTGGCTAATTATATAAAAGGCAGCCAAAATTTGACACAGGTAAAAATTGGAACTTGTTAAAAGTACAGGAAGCAAAAAAAATGAATATTGAAATTCTGTAATAATAACAGAAATAAATGTTGGCCAAAAAAAAGGCATTACATGGTCAGTTTCTATAAAAGATCAAGGGAAAAGTAGAAAAAAGATAAAATCTGGCAATGGCATTCAATTGGAACATTTTAAAAAACCCTGAAGGTTTGATTTGGTCGGTACAAGAGCAAGCTATTTGAACCAACGCAAGTAAAGGAAGCAATGATAATTTGCGCTAAGAATTTTGGTTACACAATAGATTTGGACAGGTGGCAGAAACTATGGAATAGAAATCATAAACTTACAATGTTAGCAGCATACAAAGAAAACCTCTATAAAATGTTTTATAGATGGCATTAATCACCTGCAAGATTAGCAAACATGTATAAAAACAGATCTGTTAAATGTTGCAAGTGCAATCAAACACCAGGCTCATATTATATGTCCACCATATGTGGTGGACATATTAAGAGAGACGTACTAATTTTCGATAAGAAAGACAAAAAAGATTGGATTGTGGACATGGTGGTATCTGGAGACAACAGAATAGAAGAGAAAGGAGAGAGTAACAAAATACAAATATCTGCAAATGGAAACAATGACTGTGACAAAAGAAAGCAAAGATAGTACTAACGCTGATTGGTGCTTTGGGTGCAATCCGGTTGCTGGGTGGGTATCAGGGCTGGGTTCCACTTACCTTCCTTACCGGTTTGGGGTCATGCTGGAAGTGCGCGTTTTGCATCGCTGCCGGGTTAAACGCATCTGCAGATGCGCAGGAAGCTTTGCACATGCACACAGAGTTATTTTCTACTAAATTTCGCTCCAGTGGATGGATTTCAAGCCAGAGGACTGATTCAGGGGCATGTCCAGCCAGCAGTTGCTGCTGGTTTGGTGAGCAGGAGAAAATGCCTGCTACCGGTTCTATCAAACCGGTCCGAACCGGCAGGAACCCACCTCTGGTGATTATGACCATGGTGAGCATAGTCTAGTCAGCATCCTGTACCATGGTGTGGGGGGACCATTTTTTCCCTCCCTGGGCTCCAGAGGCTTTCCTCGAGCCTCAGTGAGGGCGAAAACGGCCTCTCCAGACTCCTAGTGGCCTTCTGGAGGCCAGAAACTCCCTGAACTTCTGGTAGGCCCATTTTTCACCCTCCCCGAACCTCCGTGCATGCCCTGCACTTACCTGCATACAAAACAGCCTGTGTGGAGACTCCTGAGAGGGGCGGGGTAGGTGGGGCCAGCCAGGAGTGGGATTTGGGGGTTCTCCGAACTGCACAGAATCTTAGCTAGAGGTTCTCCTGAACTCCTGCAAACCCCGAGCAGCCCACCCCTGCTGCAACCTCAAAACAATTGAAGTACCACTTGAACACCATCGGCACTGACAAAATCTCCATCAGTCACTTGCAAAAGGCAGCTTTACTCAGAACAGCTCACATCCTGCAACAATAGCTGTAACAACATCAAATATTAATATCTGCCTACCCCAGATCCTTGAAAGAACTCAATAAGTGGATACAAATGCCAAATCCAGTTTGAACATCTGGCTGATTGTGTGAAAAACCATAATAACAATATAGCAATGGATAATCTCATTGATCCTTGGTGGTCGATATTGACCATTTTTGGAAACCTTGGTATAAATACCATAATAGAATGGAATGCCTTCTCTCCCTTCATTGAAAGCAAACTTAGATTTTGCATATGGGAACTCTAAAAAGAGAAAAGGCAAAGCAGGAAGTGAAAGTGAATGTTTGCACCAGATGCTCTTGGAAACATGCTTTAAATCAAGTTCTGAACCTATCAAAAAAGTAGAACATAAAAAATAAAAAGGGATATATTTTAAAATATGTCTGCTTCTCAAATGTTTGGTATCACTGTAATCTTTAAGAATAATGTTGTTATTTTCTTTTCCGGGTGCCTAATTAATTCTGATTCATGTTTCACATATTATTTTAAAGTAATAGCAGAATATTTTAAACATTCTTTAAACATTCTGTTTCAGTGAGTGTTTATTTCACAAAAATGTCAGCTTTTTCACACAACATTTTTAAAGTTATTTTAGATGGTTGCTTATTTTACCGTAGAGTCATTTTAGATTGTTATGCATTTATTTATTACCCTGTTCTGTTATATGCCATTTATTTCTTTAAACAAAACCAAAATAAGTTAATATAAACTCTTTCTCATTATGTAATTTTAGAATGTGAACATTTCTAATTATCTAGTATAATTCTGCCAAATAAATAATCAATTACATGCAGACTGAAATGCTGTAATTATAGGTAGCGCAATTAAACTGCAATCTTCAATTTAATTTCACAAAAGTAAATTTGTTACAGAAGGACTGGATAATCATGGGCCACGCATGGCTTTTCTGAGGATTTTAAATTTAGTGGGGCTTATCCCAGATAACAAGGCTGCCTCACAATCAGGAGGCTGTGAGTTTGATCCTAGATAGCAGCAGATATCTGTCTCTTTGTGTGCAATGGGTAGTTGTCTGCTGCAAACTCTGCATAGGCATCTGGAAGGGCATCCAGCCAGTAAACACTCTAGCTTCATTTAGTTGTCTCAACTCTACCCCAATGCAAAGGTTTGCAAGGTCATTAAAGAAAAGAAAAACCCAGATAACAAAGGAGTCCCATTATTTTATTCCGTTTGAACAGAACTGCAGAAATGATTTCTTTGCATATATCTTCCACCCTGTCTTTATATCCCTTTTTATTGCACAAGTTGGAGAGCAAGGGGTATTTCAAATCATTACCCACTCCATTTCCTAAGTATACCTGACAGCTTAAATACTCAAAGTGCAATATAACTAAGGGTGAATATCATATTTCTGATTTTGAGCAAACTGTTGAACTCCTTCTTCCTTCTTCCGTTGCTCAATTGAAGTTGGATATTCATTTCTATAGTTCTATAGTTTAGCCTGGCAGGTTTTGTAAGCTATTAAAACCCAAATGCAGTAAGCACTTGGGTAAGCCCAGCTGTAAAAGTTGAATGACTGAGGAGTCCAAGGGTTCTTTAGAAATAACATGTTAATGATTACTTGGGAAAGGAATCTGGGATTTCACCACCTTGGCACGCAGAAGGGAATGGACCAAATTAGACATGAAGTTAAGTGGAAGGATGCAATTAATATTCTTTTAAAAAAAAACATAATATAGGCAAAGTGGATGTCCCTAGACATATGGAGAGAGAGAGAGCTGAGTCCTTCCACATCTGCCAAATAGTTCAACAAAAATTTAAATCCATTCCCAAGCAGCTGTCCGCATTTGAAGGGATGACTCCATTGAAACTAAGTTGAAATCTAGCCTGTATTATATAATTAAATAATTTATCATGTTTACTATCAATACTTCAGGTTGTTTCAGTCCCAGATTTCTTGAAAAGTTCATTTTTCAAGAGTCATTTGAACTTTGAGAGTCATTTGAACTTTGATGGAATGAAGCAAGGGATAACATATTTCAAGAGAGACTGGGTGCCAGGAGCCCATTTCATAGATGGACATCTTCCTGAAGGATGTGATGTCTCACCTAGGCAGAGCTTCTAAGGCAGGGGTGTCAAATTCAAGGCCCAGGGACTGGATCCGGCCCAGGGAATACTTAGATCTGGCCCGTGGGTCGCCCTGGAAACAGCGAAGGACCGGCCTGTGGTGCTTCTGCCAGCAAAAACAGGCTCCTGAGCTCTGTTTTCAGCTGCTACAACCTCCTGCAACCCTCTGCTAGTGAAAACGGAGCGGCCCCTCCTGAGCTCCATTTTCACTGACAGAGGGTTGCAGTAGGCCGTGGCAGTTGAAAAATGGAGCTTGGGAGCCTGTTTTCGCTGGCAGAGCGCTCGGGCCACCACAAGCACCCCAACAGGAGTGATGTCAAGCTGGCCACGCCCACCCTGGCCATGCCTTCCTGCCCTCCCCAGAGATAAAACACAACCCTGATGCGGCCCTCAATGAAATCACATTTGACACCCCTGTTCTAAAGAGTGCAATCTAGACACTCTCCTTACTCCAGCACCAAGAGACCTTCTTAATCGTGTGTTGAATATGTATCCCCACAACAGAATCTTCAGCTCCTGTCAGCCTGCTGCTCAGGCGAGCTGAAACTAGATCAAAGTGATCTGAGGAGAAAGGGTGGTGTGTTTTTTTTCCCATCAGAAAACACAGCACAATCTCCTATGCAAACATTCCGATTTGCACAGAGGTGCCACAGGAAGATCAAAACCTTCTTGGTTCCAGCTGAGCCAGTGTAGGACTGTCCCTTCCCATTCAGCCATGAGGTTTTGTACCTCTGGGACTGTTTCTGCTTTGGCTGCCAGAGAGATCAGAAGCTCCTTGGCAACCAAAGTTTGCTTTGTTTCTTTTAGGCTTCGGTAGGAATAGCAATCTTCAAGAAAATATTCAAAAAGTTTGTTGTTCCCACAACAGTAGCCTCTTGTTCAAGGTAGTCCAGCAAGAAGCACAAGCAGGAGCATCGGAACTAACTATATTATAGGGCTACATTAAACAGAATCTTGCAAGTGAAGTATTTCTCCCCTTCTCTCCTTCCATTCTTCAGAAAACTAGACTGTGTCTTTTCTGAAATACTTCCTACACTTTACCCCCACATACAGAATTGTTACCTAGGCTACAGATATTCCTCCTGTCTCCCAAGGACATTCCCATAAAACCATCATACCTCCAGTTCTTGGATTGTCTTTCTGTTTCATCAGATGCTGAGCTTTCCTGAAGAGGAAAAGAATTTTGGGAGATCCATCATCCTCTCTAATTTTCCCTGTGCTTGTCCTCATCTTCATGCTTTCCCCCATAGTAACCTCCAATAGCTACCACTCCATTCTCATATGAGGACAGCAATTTTGCTGGTCTTGTTGTGGAGGCTGCAAGCTACGTGGGAGCAGCTTTTCAAAACAGTGTGATTTCCTTAAGTTGTCAGAAGTTGCAGAGAAAAACCAAGGAAATGGTTGTCCGTGGAAGTTCAAACTGGTCGGAACAAAAAGCATATATGATGTAGAACTGACTACCCAACAAACAGTCATTTTAGACTTCCAGTCTTGCTGTTTTCTCAGCTCTCTGAAGCTCTTTCATAGCAATAGCAATAGTTCTTAGATTTATATACCGCTTCACAGTGCTTTTACAGCCCTCTCTAAGTGTTTTTACAGAGTCAGTATATTGCCCCCAACAATCTGGGTTCCCATTTTACCCAGGAAGGATGGAAGCAGTGGTGGGTTCCTATCGGTTCAGCCCAGTTCAGGCAAACTGGTAACAGTGGCAGCAGGAGGCTCTGCCCACCCAGCCAGACATCATCAAGAATGATCTGCGCATGCGCAGAAGCTTCTGTGCATGAGCAGATGCATCACACGCACATGCTCCTGTTCCTGAACTGGTAGCAAAGGTAAATGAAATCCACCACTGGATGGAAGACTGAATCAACCTGGTGAGATTCAATCTGCCAAATTGCAGGCAACTGGCAGTCAGTAGAAGTAGCCTGCAATACTGCATTCTAACCACTGTGCTACCACGGCTCTTCACATTTTTTTCATTCTGGAAGGGTGAAATGGCAACATTCTGGATCACGGGGTCACATAAAATAAGGCATTAAGTCCAATATATAGATATGACTTTATTTTCCAATTTTTGTGAGTAGGATTGTCTAGTTGCTCATATCTCATACATGATAGTCTAAAAATGAAGTGATGTATCTCTCTTTCAGAAACTGTTAGGACAAATATAGTTGCCGAAGCATGCATTAAGCTGAGGGAGGCAGGAAAGTATTAAAAACAGACTCAAACTGGTTCCTCTCCAATTCCCCAGAGAAGGGGTGTCAAACTTGCAGGGTCATGGCATCATCACGTGACGTATTGGGACCTTTTTCCCCTTTGCTAAACTGGGTGAGTGTGGGGCCAACATGTGATGCATCAGCCCCATGGGCCAGGAGTTTGACACCCCTGTCCCAGAATATAAGAAAGAGAGGAGAGAAACACAGGCAAACCTGCAAGATTCTATTACTGTAGACCAGAGGTGGGGAACTATGGCCTGTTTATGACTTGTGGACTTCAACTCCCAGAATTCTTGAGGCATCCATGCTGAACCAGGAATTCTGGGAGTTGAAATTCATAAGTCATAAATGGGCCATAATTTCCCACCCTGCTGAAGACAATCTGAAAGAAAGATAGTTTCAATCTTCCTATGCATGTTCCTATAGAGTCTGTTTCCTGATCCAGTCCACCTCAGAATTGTGGTTCTGAAATCTATGATATGCATAGAGGAAATATACTCCTTTCTCCTTAGAGCAGCAGAAATGGATAAACTAGGTTGGTGTATGAACATCAACCATGGAACAAAACAGCACTTTAATTTCCAAAAAGAGATTCTTCCTTATCAACTTTTAATTGCATACTTGCTTATTTAATTGAATTTTAGAGAGAACCCAGATAGTGATAATTCTCCAATCTTCTTCCACTTTTCCAGCAGAGAAAATGGCTAAGAAACAAAAATTAGATGTGTTGCACCATGTTTTATGTTGGTTGTGCTAAGTCTCTCACCTGAAACATATACATATAGAATTAGGAAGAGGTGTGGGGTGGACAAGAGGGTCAAATGTTGACATGGATGTTGCAACATCTTCCTGAAAATGACACAAATTGGGTATACCTAACCTGAATAGCATGATGTCACTGAAGCAAGGTGACTGTTGTGTTGGCCTCATTAGTCCCAGGTTGTCATTTTGACATCACACTTTGTAACTGATGACTGTGGAAGCACCTTACTAAGTCCAGGTTATTTTAAAGTGCCATTGCTCTGAGTATAAAAATGAATGGGGGCTTCATATATTCCACCTTGATTCCTTGAATTATTAATTAATTAGCTCAGCCCTAAAATATGAAAAGTAACGATAAAAGATTTATGTCTGAGTTGCAGACATCAATGATGGACATATGATGGATTTTAACATAATATCTCAAGGCAGCTTGAACTGTAGGTGGTCTGCTTTTCCCTAGAAAGTAGCTGCCATGCAATCATTTGTTCCTCTAATTTTTTTTCATAACTCAATTTCTTTTTTAGATCTCTCCATGGCTTGGCAAAGACTTTACATGAAGGACATATTATGTCGAGGGATGAGTTATATTTAACACTGAAAGATACAGTTCTGGGTCCAAAGCCCACAAATATTGTTTTGTTTCTTCAAGATACAGTAAGTATGCATCTGCTTATGTATATTAGAGCTTGTATAGAATACAACAACATGGCATCTCTCTAATAATCTCTACCACCTCTATATTTTTCAGCTTAACGTGGAATACTTCACACGATACAACTTCGTCGGAAATGAGTCACTATTTCACAATGTTCAGGCAAGCATAACTATTCCATCTGGCATTTCCCAGCAGTTTTAAGAAATAAAACCAAATAGGCATGCTTAAAAGAAATGGCAGAAGGAACTTTTTAATTCCAGAAACAGATTGAAAGCTCTTTCAAACTTGATAAGGATAAATTTCTGTAATTTCCTTTTTAGTGTACGGAAGAACATTTAAAGTTATTCAGAATTTATAGTTCATTCTGCCTGTTGATTCCAGGAATGGAAATTAGAGGTCAACCCATTCTCAGTTCCTTGGTGATTTTCTCAAAGTCCAATTATGAATACAAGTCAAAATATAACCCTACAATGCTTTCAGAAGTTGTTTTCTGAAGATGGTTCTTTCAAATGAAAGAAGTTTTTTTCCCTAGTAAATTTATTCCTCCAAGTTCTTTTAATACATATATATTAAACTTTCAGAAAACATTTCCAATTTTGATTTTTTTTAAAGGTAGTCTATATCTGAGTATTCTTGATTAATATTAATAACTGATGAATCTTAATCTCTCCTGTTATAACATGGCGGGCCAGATAAAGACCCTAAGAATACAAAATTCCTGCAAAACCTTTGACTGCTTCATACCAGAAGCATGCAGTTACATCTGTTGTGATATGGACACTTATGGAAGTTAGGAATGTCTTGTCTGATTAAGTAGGTGTATATTAAGCCCTCTTAATACACAATTTCCACCTTATTTACAGTATTCATTGACATTAATCATATTTAAAGGTAAAGGTTCCCTCACACATGCGTGCTAGCCGTTTCCGGCTCTAGGGGCAGTGCTCATCTCTGTTTCTAAGCCAAGGAGCCAGCGCTGTCTGAATATGTCTCCGTAGTCATGTGGCCAACATGACTAAATGCCAAAGGCACACAGAGTGCTGTTACCTTCCCACCAAAATGATCCTTATTTTTCTACTTGCATTTTTTATGTGCTTTCGGACTGCTATGTTGGCAGAAGCTGGGACAAGTAACGGGAGCTCACTCCGTTACACGGCACTAGGGATTCGAACCGCTGAACCGCTGACCTTCTGATCGAGGTCTTAGCCACTGAGCCACCACGTCCCTTCAGCCATATTTAGTAATAATTTATTTTAATGGCTAATTGAGGGAAGGAGGTATGCATTATTTATGTCCATTAAGCTGGAAACTACCTGCCCACAATGATTGATGTCACTTACATAATTACATGCTTGTGCCAATGAGGTAAGCAGAATTATTTACATAATACTTTCATTGTGCAAATGAAGTTAATCAAAACAGAAAAAGAATCAATTCAATGCTAATTCCATTCTATTGAAATCCTGTAAACTGAGGTTTCACAGTTCTTATGTCAGGAGTATGGGGCAGCCTACATAATGCAAAGAAAAGAATGAATTTTTTTTGCAATAAGTAAACACTGGCTTTAAAAACATCACTAATGGTGTCAGACATTAGATTTGTGTAGGAACATTAGTAGCTAAGAATCAGTAGCTGTTTATGCAGCTATTCTTGCACTGACTTTGATTTCTTTTTTTTAAATTGATATTAAAATTGAATAGCATCTGTCTGTATTGTGCTCCATTAATCAGTCAACAATACTTTGCCCTTTTGAATATTCTATTTTTAAAATAAGAAGGTATATTACAGTATCAAAGCAATTTATTAAAACACAATCACTGTATCCTAAATACTTCAGAATTGTAGATGGATCCAGAGACGGTGGTAAATCCCATGACTGACCCTACTATTTGGCAGTTGTCTTATGCAGCTGATCCTGAGAAGTGACAGCTGGATTTTGGAGGACTTTTTTGGGTCAAACAGTAGATGAAGGCCCTGTCCCAATGACAATATTGAAGAAAGATTCATATATGTTTTCCTGCTCACTTTATGAAAGGAGAGGACAGTCTCTTTGGACGCATTACTCATTTGTTCGCTATTTTTACCTGGAAGCTATAATTACGAAAAGGAGTAGATATTGCTAGTTTTTCTCTTGCCCATGTCCAGTTGCATGGTGATTGCTGCTCTTGCCTACACACCACTTGATGGTTTATAGATGGCAAACAAATGGATGAAATAAGTTATTAAAATAAGCGACAAGTGGTAAGCCATTGAAGCATGTATCTGTCTGTATGGGTCAGTTCTTGCATTTTGCCAAAGGTGTAATGTCCTGTCTCTGTGCCTTATATAGTAATTGATTCGGTTCAAAAGAAAATAAATATTTGGGTAATATTTTTAATCCGTTCACTTACATACTTTTTCCTGAAGTTGAATAAAGAGATTTATACAAA
>JANHFT010003048.1:517592-527832 GCA_032467955.1 Pseudoxenodon macrops | reverse complement strand
ATGAATGAATGAATGAATGAATGAATGAATAAATAAATAAATAAATAAATAAATAAATAAATAAATAAATAAATAAAGCAGCCTGACTGCTATAGAGAAGAAGGATTTTAAACAGATATATTTAAGAAAAGACAGGAAAGATTATTTTGCTTTATGGATTCTATTGTATGATTCAGGCTGCTGTGATCAATGTGATCATCAATAGCCCCTTGATATAGTTATTGAAATTTGAGCTATATCATTTCACAATTAGTGTAGACCTTTCAAAGCAGTCTGGTAATACAGTATTGCTTATATAGTTTGGTAAATATGATACATATTTACAGGTGCTTGAGGGGTTTTAATAATTATGTTGGTGCCCTTGAGAAGCTTTATTTCCCTGAAGTTATTGTATAATTGACATTAAATGGCTGGAGGCATAGATATCTATAATGTTAAAAAGTAGGGGTATCAAACTCAAGGCCCGTGGGGTGCTTAGATGTGGCCTGTGGGGCCGACCTGGAAAGAGAGAAGTAAAAATGACAGAGGGATGGCCACGGTCCGCTTTCATTGGCAGAGGGTTGTAGGAGGCTGTCGTAGCTGGCAGAGTACTCAGGCCACCACAGGCTCCCCCAACATGAATGATGTTGAGGTGGCCACGCCCATTCTGGTCACACCCACCCTGGCCCCCGTAGGTCAAACACAACCCTGATGTGGCCCTCAATGAAATCGAGTTTGACACCCGTGTTATAAAGTGCTGACAAATGCATCATGATGTCATTACTGAAATGATGTGATTATGTAATTGCTTTCTGATATCTGATGCAAGAATGTAAGTTGCATCATTTATATAATTATGTTAAGACCTAAGTGTAGTCATCTGTGCCTCCCATCCCCTATGAATATCAGTGACTGGAGAATGTCTTTATGTGATGAAAGTATTTTTCAAAATATAAACCTTCCAGTCTCACTAGATTATTTTTAAATTAGTTGACTAAAACAAATTAAGTAGGATGCCGCCTTCTGCAAAGTGTGAACTTGTAGCAGTGCCTGAACTTCCAAGAGAACCACTGGATTTCACAAGAAACCAAGGAAGGGAAGAAGCATTTTACTCAACTCTGAAACAACACCCTAATTAATTGGGAAATACATGTTTTCATAAATTGAAACAATCAAAGGAATCTTCTGAGTCCATCACATTTGTCAAAATGATGCAAGGAAGCTCAGGCCTTTTCCAAGCGCATGCAGTGTCATGGGGCACATTCTAAAAAGGGTAGAGTTTTTATCACGAGATTCATGATGATCACATGGCATGATTGCATTTTTGGTATCTGCCTTCCCTGTGGACACCATTGATAAGAACTTATCTGTTTATTGAAACTAAGAGTTAGGAAGGCCTACGAAAATACAACACAATGCAAGGACAATTATTTCTCCAATCTTTTTTAAGGGAGTGGGCCATGATCTTAATTGGAGCAAAACCAAATATTGAAATCTACAAAGCCAGGTGTGGTTGTTTGTACATCTGAGGGCAGTTACATTTTGTCAGCCCTGCAAGATAGACCAGACTAAGACCAAAAAGGTCACGACTACTTTTATTGTAACAGCTACAATAATAGACTCTTGCAAGGCCCTCTCCATTTTCATGTGAAGTAGGGAGGGGCTTGCTGAGATGTTTTCCCATGTTACTTCCTTGGCCTGGGCTCAGGCCCCCTTTGGCTGACCTTTGTCTTGCTACAAGTGCTTCCTTCCCCGTTCAAGACCATTCCATATTTCCACTACACATTATAGTACACACTGGAGTTACAAGCAAAGTTTCCCTTGTTAATCATTAGGTCTATGTGACCTTAGAACCTCAAAAACAAAAAGGGCACTCAAAGATACTCACGTAATATCTGTCTTGGTTCTCCCACATCTTTCCTTTCTTCCTTGTTTCCTTCTCTGACCACTGATTTGCATAAAAAAACCACTAAATGGTAGCATGTAACTGTAAAGATGTACTTAATTATTTGCTAGCTAGATCAGCTAGATTCCTTCCTATAATGCAAAGAACACTTTAGAATCATTACAGCTGAACTGCTTCAAGCTACTTGAAGCTAAATATATGTCACTGTTAAGGTTAACAATGTCTTGGCAAGACACACGATGAAAGGAAGAGAGTGGAAGTTACTATATGTTATTATTAACTATAGGTCAATATATAGAGTATGATATCTAAAACAATTATTTCTGCCTTAAAACTTTTTCCAATACAGAAGTTGTCATTTCTTTACGTTTAGAATAAATTTGTGATATTTGTCATGCATCTTTATAAATGATAGTTCATTTAGTTCAGGGGTTGGCAGCCTTAAACCCTCAAAGAGCCACAAAGGTCCTAACCAGAAGTCCCCCGTTCAATTCTAGAGCCGACCAGAAGTCCGGTTCCCCCACCATAGAGTCTCCTCCTAATGCAGTGTCCTTTTTCTTCTACCTGTCCTAACCAAACACCCCATCAATTGTGGAGCCAACCAGAAAACCCGCCCCTTGCCATACAGTCTCCTCATGACACACCATGCTTAACCAGAAGCTCCTCTCAAAATTGTGGTGCCAACCAGCGATAGGGAGCCTCAGCAGAGGGATGAAAGAGCCACATGTGGCTCCGGAGCTGTGGGTTGCTGACCCCTGATTTAGTTCATAGATAGTTCATAGAAAACATAAAGGCACCGGGAGCTACGTTGAAAAACTCTAGATGACTTTAGATGGCAGCAGGAAGAAATAGAAAACCTCCTGTTGTCATCTAGTAGTCATCTAAGAGCCAACAGTGTAATAGTTAAAAGCACCAAGTTAGAAAGCAGGAGACTGTGAGTTCTAGTCCTACCTTAGGCATGAGGCTATCTCTAAGACTTGGCCAATCACTCTCTCTCAACCAAAGTGAGAAAGAAAGACAAACCACCTCAAAAATGTTGCCAAAAAACTGAATAGAATTCTCCAGACTGTTGCCAGGAATCAAAACTGATTCCACAGCTATATTTAATTTGAACCCATGCATCTCCGCCAATTTTGAAAATCCTAGTTTGTTCTCATTATCTGGAATGTATCATTTCTCCCACCAAATTTCCAGAGCTGATGCCCTTCATATTGTGATAGTTCTCCCAGAATTTTTATTTGGACATTTGGGAAAAAGGACTAAATGAACAAAAAGACCTTTTTTTTTGTAGCAAAAAATTTCAAACTAATGCAGCAATGGGATGAATGCAATTCAAGTTAAAGAAAAATAAGGACTTTAAGAGACGTTGAAATGGTCCATTCCTCTGTAACTTGGAACTCCCTAACTATCGTGCTGTTTCATCGCGCCATTGAAAAGCAGGGAGTCCAACCTGCCCATTTTTCAGGATCCGCATCTAATGCAACTTTTAATAATGCAGGGAGCAGTTTATTCATCGTAATGGAAAGGCAACGCCTTCCTGTGATCATCTTCCAAAACAAATTTGCATTCATGTCTTTCAGTGGCTGCTTTTGTTTTGCAGCTTTAGATAGTGCCCACAAAGTGTATCTGTAAGTCGCAGTTCCAGCCCGAGAAGCTTTCTAATGGCTTATAGCCTGCTGTGCTCAAAGTCACTCATGAATGGGGGCGAGTGCATTTTCAAGAAGTGCTACATTTCTTAAAAGTTTCATTTCATCTCTGTGAAAAGCCAAAGCATCCATTCCAATTTCAACAAGTTGAGGTAAATCCTGTTTTGAAAATACAGCACCTGCTGCGCACCTGCAAATGCAGCCTCTGTTACCTCCATTTACTCTGCTCTTCTCCTTGTGAATAGTATCTAATCTGACACTCTGCAGCATCCACCTGGTTCCCTGATCTGCGTATACTGCTGAGATTTCATTTCCTTGGACTAAAGTTTCTCTCCTTTATTCTCTCCTGCATAAATGCCAGGCCCTACACACTGCGACACTGTTCAATATTCCTTTTTGTAAAAAAAAACAAAAAAACACCCTATATTTACGTCCAACTGAATCTTCTATAGAATCTGGTAGAATGAATTTTAAACCAGAGTTTTGAACCAGTTTTTGAAGCTAGATATTGATCTTCAATTATTTCTTTTTTGTATGTTAACTTCTTGATATAAATGTGTGATGTATTGATTTTAAGAGAACAAAATATTACTTTGCTGGAAGCATAGGTAAACATTAACATTTCAATGCCTTGTCCAAGACATAAATAACTGTCCAAGGACATATTTCATGTTTCATTCATTCAGTGCTATTCCATGCCTAGCTTAACCAAGTCCTTGAGAATTCAGCTGGACTTTATCCTAGTCAGAATATATAGGAATGCAGTTGAAGAATACCTATGATTTTACTGATTTATGTTTCCAAGCAATTGGAATTTAAAGTGTTCTTATGTGCTTTGAGCCTTCTTGAGGGTAAGAATCTAACCTGATCAATGATTAGTGAAGCAGGTTTTATAATTATAACAGAAAAATATATATCCACAAGAAATATAAGAATAAATAAATCCTAACACCTAAAAATAAAACCAAAGTATGTGATCTGTGCCTGTAAGTCTCCTATTTGAGCATGGGTTAGACTAGAAGACCTCCAAGGTCCCTTCCAAGTATGTTATTCTGTATTCTATTCTGTAAGAAATGCAGAAAGACCTGATCTCAGATTATCATCTCTTAAATGAAGAGTTAGCAGAGCAATAAACAAAGAACGGATATAGATGAAGTCCTTAACTTTTTATTTAATCACTCCTGCTTCAGAGGTGGGTTCTGAATCTTCTTACTGCCGGTTTGCTCAGGGTTGTGCCTTGAGCGCGTGTGCAAAGCACGCAAGCGTGCACGGCAGTCAAAAACTAGCATCTGCACATGTACAGAAATAAAATCCAAGATGGCGGTGCCCACGGAGACATCGACAGAACCGGCTCTGTGATGTCATCATGGAGTTACTATCGGTTCTATAGAACCAGATGGAACTGGAAGGAACCCACCTCTGTCCTGCTTCCTCAGGAGGTAAGGAGGTATGGAAGAATCAATGGCATTAGACTTGTTACCTTCCAACAGACATCTTAATTTCCACTCCATTTTTACTAAATAACTATGAAGAACTAATGCTTAACTCCTTTTTAATGAATTGCTTAATGGAAATACTCTTCCAACAGACCTGAAAGAAATACTTCGTTATCAATGTAAAAATATTTAATACAATTTTTAGACCAAAAAAAAATAAGAACACTTTTCTGAAAGTTCAAAACAGTTCCACATTTTCATTCTATGCTGCAGATATTCCATTGCTGTACGTGTCTTTATTTTCCTATGAAATTTTAAACTATAGCCAGAAATTGTATGCAGGGTATATTGGGATTATTATTAATTTTTTATGGATCCAAGTAAGAGAAATTTTTCTTTATGTGCTGAGGCTGAATTTATTAAATGCTTCTGGGCCAAATAGTCCCTAAGCCTGAACAGATACATCCTTTGATGGATTAAAGAAGTTCTAACTTTGGCCATTATTCCATTTGCTTCTTGCTATTTATGATGTAGCAATAACTGCATTTTCTGATTTGACACTCACACTCTTTACACCAACCTTCCCCGAGCAAGTGCACTCCAGTTGTGCCATTGTACAACTCCTATCTTCCCCAGTTACCATAGTAATTGTCCCATACTTTTAGTTCTAGAATGAACCAAGTTGGGTAAAGCATCTGAAATGAATAAGTGTAAATGTGTTTGCATGCATTTAAAAAAATTAAAAGAATTTCCTTTGTGTTGTTGATCATTAACATTATGTAAGTGGGAAAAGTATTCTTTAATTCAGAAAAAAATACATCATAAATCAATTTTCCACCCTTTCATAAGATTGCAGGCTATAATATCTTTTTTCATGCCCATGCAGTATAATAATTCTCAAGTGGGGTTTGTGTATAAGGCTATATTGGATTTATATAGGCTCATGAAAATAGGAGGAATCCTGTGCTGCAGAAAGAGACAGAGACACACAGAGATAAAACATTTATTGGTCAGATCTTCAAATAAATCTTAGTTTTTAAAGGCGTCTTCATGCTTTCCCTCAAGATTTCTATGGTTTACCCAGATTAGGACCATAGATTATGAATTCATCTTTCTTCCCCATCATTCCCAAAGTTGCTATATACAATATTTCTTCCTGCATTTGCTCACAGTACTATCTGATTCCATTAATTCCATATATTTATAGAGGCTCCCAATTTATTGATAATCCTGCTGTCATAAAAAGCCAGCATAACAATGACCCAATTTATGGAAATCTGGCTTCTCTTCTGCTTGGAGAAAAAATGATAATTCTAGAATGAAGACCATAATTATGCACACATTCAATTCACTTCAATGGAGCCTTTTCTGTTCAGGATTTCCATCAACATTTCTCATTAATCAAAGGTTTGCTTGGGAGGCTGTGTTTCTCCTTGAGAAATCAAAAAAGCACAGAAAGAAGATTAAGGTTTGATTACTTTACACCATGCTTTGAAAATAACTTCAGCCTTCACTGTTTGCTTCATTTTTGTAAACTCAAAATTGCTGCTCATAAACACAGCATTAAAGAAGATGAGAAATAATCAATACTACTTAAGTGTTGATTTAGGAATGTCTAACTTCGTGAAGTAAGATTATCCTTATAGGAAGCCTCCTGATCTCAAGAACCCACTGATGATTGTGGTCAAAACATCTTATCATGTGAGTCCTGGGAAAGAGCTGATAATGACGCTGTAGGAGAAACATAGCAGGTTTTGTTTCCTAACTTCCAGTCATTTTGAAGTAGGCTCCTATTGGAGACAATTACTGGTTGTTGTTTGAAGTGGTTGAAAGTCAAATATTGAATAATAATTCTAACTAAACTGAAACAGAGAGCCAACTCTGGGAAGTCAAGAACAGGGAAATTCAGTTCCTGGTTATGAAAGAGGAGTGCATCATTTGGCTTTCTTTGGCAACCTGGAAATGGTATGTGCCACAACCTTATTCCTGAAAGGTTTTTTCAGTTCCTCATTTAGCCCGGAGCTGTAGGATTTCCTCATGCATTGATAAATCCAGTCCAACCTCTTCTTCTCTTCTCTTCTCTTCTCTTCTCTTCTCTTCTCTTCTCTCCTCTCCTCTCCTCTCCTCCTCTCTTCTCTTTGTTTTCAACTAAAGTACAGGTATTTCTCAACTTACGACTACAACCCAAAATTTCAGTTGCTAAGTGAGACATTTAACTGGATTTTGCCCCACTTTACGACCTTGTTTGCCACAGTTGTTAAGTGAATCACTGCAGTTGTTAAATTAGTAACATGGTTGTTAAGAGGATCTGGCTTCCCCATTGATTTTTTCTGGTCAGAAGATTGCAAAAGGTAATCAGAGTATTCCAGAACACTGCAACTATTATAAATATGAGACAGTTGCCAAGCTCCTGAATTTTAATCATGTGACCATGAGGATGCTGCAACAGTCATAAGTGTGAAAAAATGGTCATAAGTCACTTTATTCAGTGCCACTGTAACTTTGAATGGTCACTAAACAAATTGTTGTTTGTCGAGGACTACCTGTAGCAGAGGTGGGTTCCTACCAGTTCAGAACGGTTCTACTGAGTAAGTAGTAGGCAGTTGGTGACATCATGGAGCCGGTTCTGGTCCGTGGGCGCCGCCATCTTTTTTCTGATTATTTTTTGGGGAATTAAAAAAAAAAAATTTCCTTCTGCGCATGTGCAGAAGCTGAATTTCCAGCACTGCGCATGTGTCTCCATCTTGTTTTGGGGGGGGATTTTTCGGATTTTTTTCTACTGCACATGCGCGTGCCCATGAGGCGCGCCCACGCGGCGCAGGAGGCAGCAAACTGGCAGCGAGGTAAGTTAGAACCCACCCCTGACCTGTGGTCGCTGCCACTAGAGGTAAAAGAGTTGCAATTTCTGGAGCTCTTCAAGCAAAGGAGCAAAAGTAATACTGGGGGTTGGGGGTGGAACATGTTCTTGCTCTCCTCATGCAATTTTGATCAGGCAACAACACCCCACCCACACCCCAAAAATAAAGATGGGACCTTTGCTTCAGAATCATTTGCTATAGTGTGGTTTGAGTGGTTCAAGGAATACTTTAACTATTCAATTGCATATAAGCTGTGTTCACATATAGTGATGTGTCCAGATGTTTTAAATGAGCCATGAAGGGCTGGTTCATAATTCACTGTTAATCACTGGTCTTACTTATCATTCTCAACCAGGGGTGTCAAACTTGATTTCATTGAGGGCCACATCAGGGTTGTGTTTGACTTTGGGGGGCTGGGATGGGCATGACCAGCATGACATCACTCGTGTCAGGGGGGAGCCTATGGTGGCCTGACCGTTTCACCAGCGAAAACTGGCTGCTGAGCTCCGTTTTCGGCTGTGATGGCCTCCTGCAACCCTCTGCCAGTTAAAACGGAGCTCGGGGTGGGGCACGTGTGGCCCTTGTGAGTTCTGTTTTCTTCTGGGATGGCCTCCTGCAACCCTGTGCCAGTGAAAACAGAGATCAGGAGCTCTGTTTTTGTTGGCAGAGGCACTGCGGGCCGGTCCTTCGCTGTTTCCAGGGCAGCACTGCAGCCCAGATCTAAGCACCTTGGGGCTGGATCCAGTCCCCGGACTTTGAGTGTGACACCCCTGTTCTAAACTAACCTCCATCTTCTATAATGGCTAATCATGATACATACTGCCAACCACGGAACTGTAGCTTTTGGCCGAAAGCACAGAAAATTTGAAGCAGAGTGCTTCAGCAAAGTATTACAACCTATCTATCTATTTTTGGTTGGTTGATTGGATTGTGTCTGCAAAGAATTAATGATATTTTGCTTAATTATATGAACATGAAAAGAACTTCCTGAATGAGGGGAATTGAATAGTTGTCTTTTAGTTCAATACAAGAGTTAATTTTCTAAAAGAAAAATAGGTCAATGACATTCCTGAAGATGTTGCACTACCGGATGCCCATATAGCAGTGAATATTCTGCTCTCTCCTATAAAGAGCCAAGATGGTAAAGTGGTTAGATTGCAGTACTGCAGGCTAACTCTATTCTCTGCCAGGAGTTTGATTCTGACTGACTCAAGGTTGACTCAGCCTTCCATCCTTCCGAGGTCGGTAAAATGAGGACCCAGATTGTTGGGGGAAATATGCTGATTCTGTAAACCGCTTAGAGAGGGCTGTAAACACCGTGAAGTGGTATATAAATCCTATTGTGGTTGCTATTGCTCTCTTCAGGTCTCTGTTACTATTATGCAGTGTAGTTTTCATCTCCCATATAGAGATCCTGAACAATTTTATATTTTGTTTCCTTTCTCTCTATTGCCCTTTTCCTGTGAAATCTTTGCAACAGTCTGATCATTCAATAATACAATCAAATAGAAAACCTAATCTGGCTTGATGCAGGGTGCCTATTCACCTAAGCCCCTTCCTTCTGTTTCTAGCTTGGGCAAAGGAAGGTATGTCAATTATGGTGATTTTTCCCAACATCTGTGACAGCCCATTAACCCAAACTTTTGTTTTCTGTAAAAGCCAACGATATAAGTCTACCAAAGAAACCAATGTTCAGAATCAAAATGCAGGCACATTTTGCTGTCTGTCACTACAGGAGAAGAACTAGCCTTGTGGGCAGGGAGACCCTGGTGTCATCTGAGCATCCAGGAGAATAAATGCCTTCAGATGCATCATAATTGGTGTTATTTCCATGATAATGTCATAACTCATTTTGATTAATAGGGAGCCTTAGCAAGCAACATTCACTAACACCGTTGTCCATTCTTAAAATTTCTGGATTGTTGTTGTAGATAATGAGGCTAAGGATGGCATTTGATCTCCAGGTTTTGTTTTCTACTGAAATAAATCACATTTTTCATGTTTTCTCTTCCAGGGACCTGTGAGACATGACATAATGTGGCATAGTAAGCGACAATTAATGTCTGTGGAAAGTGGAGTAATTGACTTATATCCTCCCTTGAATGTCACCAATGGGACCAACACCACATGCATCCTTTTCTATGCAACTAATTTCACACTTACAGTCAACACCACCATTCACATGAATCTAACAAATTCGACATTTCTGTTTGATGATGTGGACACGACTTCATCTGTTTGTTCAGACACCAATGCAACGTGAGCAGGATTAAAATATTATTTCAGCACTGATCCTCTTTAATAGTAAATGAGGCAAGCAGGTTATCACTCTTCAAATGACAGATAACAGAGCTAAAATGCTAGAAATCCATAACAGTTCAGATTAAGATTGATTGTGTTAACAAGATAATTATG
>JANHFT010003048.1:496314-517492 GCA_032467955.1 Pseudoxenodon macrops | reverse complement strand
GACAGACAGACAGACAGACAGACAGACACAGACACAGACACAGACACAGACACAGACAGACAGACAGACAGACAAGCCGACAGACAGACACATGCACACAGTCACGCTGACACAGACACAGACACACACAGACAGACAGAGACAGACAGACACACAGACACGCAGACAGACAGATACAGACAGACAGACAGACACAGACAGACACACAGACACACAGACACAGACAGACACACAGACACACAGACACACAGACACAGACAGACACAGACAGACAAGCAGACAGACAGATACAGACAGACAGACAGACAGACTGACACAGACAGACAGACCGACACAGACACAGACAGACAGACAGACAGACAAGCAGACAGACACATGCACACAGTCACGCTGACACAGACACACACAGACAGACAGAGACAGACAGAGACACAGACACAGACAGACAGAGACAGACACAGACACACACACACACAGTCACGCTGACACAGACACACAGACACAGACAGACACAGACAGACAGATAGACAGACGCACGCACACACACGCGCACACACACACACATATATATATTGGGATCCAAAGTACTGCAAAATGTATTCCTTAAGCCTACAGGGTTCAGGTTTGTTTAATATGGAAATCCACCCAACCCCCTGCGTTGAGGGAAACAGTAGACTCCTTTTGAAAGCAAAATGATTTTCTGGAATATTTGGGGGACATGGGATGTTAGGTCGCTAGTTGAAAAAGAAAAAAAAGGTCCTGAAGTTTTGCTAGGTCAGCAGTAGGCATCTTTCGCCTGTTAGAGGAGCAATTTTGTTTCTCAGTCCAGGCAGTTAGCTCCTATCTGCTTTCTTTGAATCATATATTATGCATCACTGAGACGATTTCACATCTCAATAGATGCATTATGAATGAATGTTTATTATTAGAACAGCAAAGCAACAAAATCCAGATGGGCACCACCTTATTACTGTCTTTCTCATTTATTTTGGAAGCAATTGCAAAGTGAACTGATCTTTCCCCCCCCCTCCTCAAAAATAAAATAATTAAATATCAGTGAGGGATAATTTAGATTAGTATTGCTCAATCTTAGCAACTTTAAGATGTCTGGAGTTCAACTTCCAAAATGTTCATGCATGTTTTGCTAGGCTTCTTTCCATCTCTTTTTGGCTGCCTAAAAATAATATTGCTCCATTTTCTCTTGAAGTAAAGGGGAATATTATGGAGATGCTTCAAGTCTAGCCAACATTTTCAGATTTTGCCATTTACATCTACTGACTTGCTTCTCCATCCTACAGCTCTGCATGCCTCGTTTTCACTTTTTCATATTATTTCCAATTATTTGGTGATGTATTATTAGAGGTGTCTTTACTGACAAATCTGTATTGTTGCATGGCTAGATTATGTCATCTTAGATTGTTCCTATCTATCTAGGTTCTCATTTATTTACCTGTTGTTTGCTGGTCAACCAACTCAGATAGAAACAAGTGTATAAATCCCAGCAATCACAGCAAATCCTTCTCTCTTGTATCAAAGAACTGGTGAAGTTACTTGGTTCAGTAAAGTAGTGGTTGCAAGAAGAAAAAACAAGCTCAGTGAATACCAAGATCTCATCATTTTAGAACAGGGGTGTCAAACTTAAGGCCTGAAACCCACATCCAGCCTGCAGGGTGCTTAGATTTGGCCTGTGGGGCCACTCTGGACACAGTGAAGAACCAGCCCGCGGTGCTTCTGCCAGTGCAAACGGGCTACTGAGCTCCATTTTTGGCTGCCACCGCCTCCTGCAACCACCTGCCAGTGAAAACGGAGTTTGGGAGAGCGCTCGGACCACCACAGGCACTCTCAACAGGAGTGATGTCAAGCTGGCTATTCTCATCCTATCCACACTCATGCCAGCTCCCTGAGGTCAAACACAACCCTGATGCAGCTCTCAATGAAATCTAGTTTGACACCCCTGCTTTAGAATCAAAGTGACATGAACACGCAAAGTTTAACTGCGAAGTGTGTATGCCTATAGTAGAACAGCTAGGACCAAGGACCAGATTATATTTATTCTTTTTTTTTAAATGATGCTTCTGAGAAATGAGTTACTTCATCTGAAGTTGGCCGAACACATTCTGGATCTTCAATCCTGTCTAAACTAATGGCTTAGCAAATCAATTGTACAGCACTGTAGGGAAAATACAGTTTGCTGTTGAGGTCAAACTGGAACGACTGGAAAGCAATTTATAACAAATAATAAAGGCTATCTTGGGAATGAATAAATAGAATAACACAGACAATGAATTTAAATTAAAAAACTTAAAATCTTTTGCCACATGGTTCAAGGTACCATTATTAACAAGACAGCCAAGAGACCACAACACTTAGCAATGTTAAAATGCAACAGTGATAAATTCCACTTAGAACAGCCTCTGGCAGGCCAGCTAATGAAACACTTGCAAGTAATATAGAATTCAAGAAGTCTGATTTTTTTTTGAAAAAAAACTTCATAAGAAAATTTTAAGTTATAATAAAAATTGTGAGCTGCAAGCAGGCCAAACTACAACATTAATATTGATGCGAACCCCATGTTTATCTTGCAGCTATTGCAGAAATCCTCCTGATTAGACACACTTATACAATCTCTTCCTTATTAAAATTATTTCTTAAATCATTACACGGGCTTCCAACTCCGACAGACAAGTATTCCTAAAGCTTAGAAGAGGGGAAATGTTGCAACAGTTGAACTGTAAAAGGAAATTCATACTTATAGGAGTATAAGATGCTCCTCTAAAAGAGCGCATGCTACTTTAGATGTTCACTCTAATGCTATCTCTCTAAATAACAAGAACTTTCAGGATTTCAATTTAGGAAATAGGTTTACTGTATCTAAGCAGGAAAAAACAATGCTCTGAACAACTGTCATCTAGTAATCAACTAAACTTCTGCAGCTCAGATTTGGTAGCTTTAGACTCAACTGGAGACTTCTTCCAACTGTCTTCTTGATTTTTGAACTGGAAATGCTGTGGAGCAATTCTTGAATCTTGTCTGTTTCTGTTATCCCAATCACTAATGAAGACAGAGGTAGAAGCTGAAGTTGAACTGGCTATTATATTGGACATAAGCTAGAAAGACAAAAACCAAAAGAATTGAGAAAATGAAAACCAGTGCCAACATGTTGGTATTCCTGGACAGATTACAATAGCCTAGCAAAGTCATTTATTAATTAATCTCCAAGGTCCCCCTAAGTCTATGAAAGAAGTTAATTTCTTACACTCTTTTTGGGATCCAATTTTTGATGTGTGGGAACATATTCAGAGATATCCTGCTGCCACACTCACGTTTTATCTTTCAATGAATGTAGCAATGTTCTTCTAGAAGTCCCTTTTTCTAGGTAATAAAAGCCTCTTCTTCTCTCCCTCCCTCCAAAAAAAGAAAATAAGCATACCTCTTTTGGGGGTTGCTCTCCACCTCATTCAGAAAATTAGCCATTATAATTGTCTACAATTTTTATGTGAGTATTATATTTAAAAGAAAAAGAAATCCTTGGAATCTATTTGTCAATGTCAAACAAAATCAGTGGTGACAATAGACACTTAGAGATCTTCTACATCTCCCTTTTCTCATCCACATGGTTTACTAGGAAGTAAGCACTTTTTTATAGACAAATATTAAAAAGTAAAACAAAGCAAAGCAAAACAAAACAAAACAATGAAACATCAGTTGGCTGTTGGACACACAGTTTAAATAATAAGACTAAAAGTTAATCTAGTTATTATTTCTCTCACCACATACCAGGGGTGGGTTGTAACTTACCTCGCCGCTGGTTGCTGCTTTCTGTGCCTTGTGAGTGCGCCTCCTGGGTGGGCACGTACCTCGTGGGTGGGTGCGTACCTCGTGGGCGCAGGCATGCATAATAGAAAAAACCCAAAAGATTCCAAAAATAAATAAATAAAGTCCGAAAACAAGATGGCGATGCATGTGCAGTGCCAGAAACTCGGCTTTCCCGAAAAAAAATTTTTATTTTATTTTCCAAAAATAAAAAATATAAAAAAGATGACGGCACCCATGGAGCAGAACCGGCTCTGTGACATCACCAGCGGCCTACTACCTACTCGGTAGAACTGGTCCAATCCGGTAGGAACCCACCTCTGCCACATACCACTTTCTGTCTGCGTGTATGTGTGTGTCATTTGATACCTTCTTTGAATATATGGCCCTACCTTTTGTCCCTGAGGTGTAACTGTAGTTGCCCACCTGAGCTGAATGTTGTGTTTTTACCTCCAAATGTTTCAAGGGTATCTCTGTCTAATCTTACTTTCTGATGCTTTTGATTCTTCTTCTGTGATGATCTCAGAATGACTTTGTCATGTTTTGTTCCTCTCTAGATTCTTGATGACCAACATGTTCTACACTAGCTCTTCAAAGAATTGGTTCACTTTAGATTTTATTCATATTCTGCAAGATAACAGGGATGCTGAAGATGAACCTGCTATATTTAATGTCTCTACTATCTATGGCCCTGCAGAGTACTCATATCATTGCCCCTTGGTGGGCACGGAAAACCACTATGATGTATTACTAATTGCAGCCAATGATAAAGCTAAAAACTGGAAAATTGATATTTCTGATTTCCAAGTGAGTACCTATCATTATTTAAGAAACAATACCAAGACCTCTAACTTGCGATTCCAAGGAACTGAAACTATGCTTTTTCTCCAATCATAAGTGAAAGTTTAAAAAAAAACTAAACAATTTTCAATGCCTTGTTCATGTTTGGTCTATGGTGACTTATCCAGTAAGGCTAGGATAAGAATTTATTTCATATTCAAGGGAGTTAGAGATGTAAGGGACACAAGGAGTGCAGGGCTGAGTATTTTGAAGAGGGTGGAATTTGGAAAGCTTTCACTTTTAAGCTGTTATATTTGGAGATACATTGTTATTGCCTGGCTGATGAGGAGAATGGAGCGGCAAGGGCACCTAGAGACAATCATCTTGGTGAGGATTTTTCCAGTAGTAGTGGAACTAATTAGTCCACTCCAGTTGAGATAGTCCCAGAAAATTCCCAGGGCCCCTTCCCTGCACCTAATGACAGCATCTCAGATTTGATTCAGCCAAACCAGAGAGCAGAATTCCACAGAGTGGAGAGACTTGCAAGAGGCAAGCTAATAGAAAAGCCAATGCTGAAAAATAAACTTCCACAAATATGTCCCAAAGGTGCTTTTTCAAGAGGCAACTGGACTGTCTGGGTGGTTGGTTTTTTTTTTTTTGAAGATGTTTCGCTTCTCGCAAAATGTCTTCAAAACCACCCAAAAAACATTCTGCCTAACCTTGCATATCCCTGGACTGTATCAGGCATCCTGCTTGCTATGTTGGCTGGCAGCCTGCAGTGCCAGCACAATGTGTAAATTTGGTCTATCCCCCATCTCAAGTCAGATGGAAACTTTAAAGTCTGTTTTCAACCATCATGGTTATATAGAACTTGAAAGGCCAAAAGAAGGGAACTTGGAGTCCCATATACTCCAGCCTGTAATAATTGAAATATTATGATGAGTAGCAATTGTAAAAACAATATATCAAATACATACAACAAAGGCGTACTTCCCCTCCCATCATAATGTACAACTGTAATTCTAGCTGGAATGTCTACCTTAAACTCCTGTTAATGCCAGACTAGTTATTTGTGTGCTACATAGCATGCAACTTACATATTTTCCCCATTTAATTGCAAGCAACAGAAGGGAACATTAAGTTTTACTGGAACATATCTCACTCCTTCCCAGCATGCTTGGTCAAAATTGCACACAGATGCACAAGCACATTTAAATGGCTAGGACCTAGCCTGCATACTAAAAGGCCATGTTGCATCCATTTCTGTTACCGTTTGGTAATGTCAGAAATCCTAGTGGATGGGAGATAATTAGGCTAGGTAAAATCATGGGGGAAATGCTAAAAGAAGGCAAGGCAATTGTCCATTAAATCTCCATAAGATTCAGTTTGACTTGAGGACATTTTTTTTCTTTCCCAGCTGTAGACATTGTAGGAGGAGAACTGTGTTACTCTATGATAGCCAATAATCAAAGTTGATAGGATATTTTCAGAATAAATTTAATTGAAGAGCATAAGTTTTCATAAGCTACAATTCACTTCTCCAGAAACATGAAGTGACTAATGTAGGAATTAAATTAAGATCTGGTGGGGAGAGGAATTCAAATGAAGAGAATGTGCTTATATCATAGAGGTTACATGTGAGACAAATTTCAAGTATCTTTATCAATTAAAAATTGCAATGAGTTAAAAGCCCATTGGGATCATTGAGACTTGCTAGGATTGTCTTAAAGTAGCCATTTTGGAAAAAAGAAACACGAGTAGCTCAAACAAGGTAGAGATTGTTAAACTCATGCATAAAAATATTTCAGTTATCTCATAAGGTCTCAGCATTACATGAAAGCAATTTAAAAATCAAGATTTAGCTTCAGAATAAGAGAGACAGACTACGATGAATATTAGAACCTGGAAACCTTGTCTAAAGATTTTGATCCAAAGATATAAGAAAAGAAAGTGGGTTTATGTTTCCCCCCCCCAAGTTTGCCCATCAATAAACTGCAGGGAGTTTCATTTTTACCTTCTTGTTAGAATATAACTACCGTATTCTCATCTCAAAGTGATGGCAAAGCTTGGGAAAAAAGGTAGCTGAGGGCAGACATCAAAGCTGGTCTTGTTAAAGCCAAACCAGTGATGTTAAGGTAATGAACCCTCACTACTGAGTAGCAGTCAAAAACAAACCAGATAGTTTTTGTTGTTGTTGTTGCAGTTGTTGGCAAGATTAATAGTGCAGCAACATCTGTAAATGTATCCCATTCAGTCCTCTTTAGATAAAGTGATTACTAATATCAAATCCTTTAATGTGTTTCATGCACTTTTAGCTCCAAGCATAGCATCTAGTATGTTTTATTTAATTCCCATTCACTGGTCTGTGTGAACTAAAAGGATACAGATGACCTTTCTTTCTTTCTTTTTTCCATTGAAATTATATTCTTTCTCTAATGACAGGTTGTCTTCCTCTTTTTCTTTCTTTGTGGTGTATGCGTACATGTTTGAGACAGAAATTCTGTTTGCAATTTTTGCAAAATATTTGGGAAGCTAACCAATGGTTTCCAGTTTGCAGTCTCTCCATGCCTAAAATACATACACCAACTCCTTCTCCAAAACTGTCATCCTAATTGGTTCCAATGCAGCAGCAAGAACAAAACAAGCCACATGATGACAATAAGATTGTTGAGCCAAAATAAGGATCCTATCTTATTTCTGTTTGAATGAAAACAGAATCAAGAATTACGATGGGAATGTTTAATGGCATTTCATCATAGGACCAAATTGCCTTCCCAAAATACACATAAGCAGCAGAGATGATAAAATAAAACCCTATGGGGCACAACAAAATAATGACCTACATGTTGAATAATAGCCTCTCTAGCACTTATTTCTGGACACATCCCAGTAGAAAGAGCTGAAGCTACTGCAAAACTGTGCCACCAAGACCCAACTTTAGCAGAAATATAACCTAGAAATATATCACTGGTATCAAAAGCTCCAAGAGACCCAGAGAATTATTAGGGTTACTCTCCCCCATCTAGTTCCAGTGTAAGAAAATAATCACTTAAAAAAACATCAATTATTACCAAGGGGACAGTCCCACCTGCTGATTTCATCAGACAAGAATGGTAAGGAATAAGCAAATGAATTATGTTGCTACATAACTGTCCACATCATCACCTTCTTGGTTATCTGGAATCGACATTGTGGCACTTTTGATCACTCTATCTTCAAATAACAATGGAAACTGCTCAAAGTGAGCCTTTGAGTATCCCATTTTCTCTGCCCCAGCACTTTCAAGGAGAGCATACATACGATCTGGAAAAGCATTAATGGCTTATGCTGTGCAAATGCAACAGAAACAACAAAGTCAGCCTTCTTTGCTTCACCTTCTGTTCCAGAGTTGGAATTCAATGACTGATTCCATTTCTATCCAACAAGCATTATTATTATGCTTTTCAACTTGACTATCATGATGTAGACAAGCAAAATTAGGACTAGCATCCATTTACTCCGCTCTCATTAAAATGCCAGATCAGACTGGCTTCATGATTTTAAAAAAAGTGATCAGTGCCTCCTTACTGCTGGGATGTGTCCTTCACATATACTGTACACACCCATACACACTCACTGCCTAAACAACTTGTACTAAAGCAACCTTCCCTTCAGCCAGAAACCATGTGCATTTATAATCCAATCTCAAAAATTCCATTTCTGGGAAATATAATTGACTTCTGACGCATCTGCATGATAACAATTATCTGGGCATGTTTCAATTAGTTATATCACATCTTGGCTAATGAAAAGTGTTTTATGTTGGGAATTGCTATGACTTATGTCGTTGCATCAGAGATCCAGTCATTTAATGGCAGCATGCCATCATCTTCGGCTGTTAACCAGTGCAAGATACAAGGAAGGAAAGAGCTGTGCTGGTTAAGTATTTTACTAAATACAATTAAACATGTTGGTGTTATCCCTGAAAAGTCTAAAGGACTTAGAGTCCAAGTGAGAAGATTCTCTCCCCTTCTAGGAGTCTGGTTGTAAATGAAGACATGTAGAAATGGCCCTTTTGATCATTTCCTACTATCAAAGACTCACCTATGTTACATGTGAAAGAAAGCTGTTCAGGTTGCATTTGGAAGGACAGCAAAAGTGCCATCTTCTAAGTACAAATTCATTTTAATCTTTCGCTTTTAAAAACCTCCAGTTCTGTATTCCAATGTATATATTTTCTCAGGTGCTTTGGGATCTCCATTAATTAAAAATGCAACATATTGAACCAGATATTTGGATGACTCGTTTTCTTTTTTCTCTTGCAGATTCAAGCTTTCAATATTGAAAACAATGTGTTTTCCTATGCGAGCGACTGCACATCATTTTTTACACCTGGAATTTGGATGGGTCTGGTCACCTCCCTAGTTTTATTATTGATCCTTACCTATGGAATCCATATGATTATGAATCTTACCACCAACAGTAGATTTGATGACCCCAAAGGTTCAGCTCTTTCAGTCCCTCAAACAGAGTAACTACAAAATTGTAGTTTGGAAAATTGTAGCTTTTCTGTCATTGGCTGAGCTATCTAAAGCCGTTGAGTTTAGCTGAGTTTAATAAGTCCAGGGCTTCTGAGGGTATCAGATAACTTATACTTGCTATGGGAGGAATCATATGCAAAGAATTAAAAATATGAGTTGCTTTGAAAAATGTGGTTTTTTTTTAAATATAGGAGACAAGACAGTAATACTTCTGCCACCCTTCATTCTCCTCTTAATAATTACCAAAATTAAAATTCTGAGGCAAATCTGAGATTATTCACAGTTGTTGCCAATTATTAAAGAGATCAGTCTCTAGTGTCAGCTTTATAAATTGAATTTTAAAAACCTATTATGCAGGTATTTAAGAAATGATTTAAGTAAGGTCTTATTAAGAAAATGTACATTGAGATTAAAAATTCATCCTAAACACATTGTAACAGAAAAGTAGGATATATATTTAAAAGAAATACTTTCTTATATCTTCTTAAATATAACATTCATGTCTAATGTTGTGATCAGATGAAACAGAGCAAATACTACCAATTTCCTTTAAAAAAAAACCTGGATATTAAAGCTCCTGTTATGCAAATTATTTCTAACTGCAGATTCTAAGGTTGCTTTTTCTAATCATCTTATTGGAATGTTTTGCAGCCCAAATAATGAAATGAATTTTAGGCACAGTCATACCGAAACTGCACATTTTGTACTGCTGGGAAAAAAATGAAGATAATTGTGTAACCATCACTTAACAATTTTTTTTTCATTTCCTACTTTTTATTCAGATGTGAGGCTACTATGAATGGGGTTTAAAATGATAACTACTAGATGGCAGTTTAAAGAAAACTTCTCTTATTGCCATCTAGCGATGGACCAGATTTTTTTCAGGCCAGATATATTAGTCTTTTCCAGAAAGCACAGGGTCATATTTACCAACATCCTCAAGCTTGCACCTTAATTTTACTTTAAATTTTCATCCATTCTCTTTCTTATTCCTTCAAGAAATAGCCAAAGAGAATGGCATGATAGTTTAAAACAATGTTAAGATATTAAGATAAAATCAAAGGAGTAGGATATATATTCAGCACATTTGTATTTCAAAACAGGGATATTTGGAGTGGGAAGGCAATAAATAAAAACATTACTGGCAGTGAGTTCCAGCCCCACTTTAGGCATGAAACCTGATTAGATAACTTTGGTCAATTACTTTGTCTCGGCCTAACCCATCTCACAGGGTTGGTGTTGTGGGGGGAAATAGAAGACGAGTGTTAGATATGTTTGTCACCTTGAGTTATTTATAAAAAGTAATAATGGTAAGATTTAATTTTCTAAAAATGCTTAATGAATGAAAGCTGCAGTAAGAGCAGCCAACCAATGGAGTAGATTGCTTTGTACAATGATACACTCCCCGTCACTGGTGGTTAGATGGCCATCTATTCAGAATGCTTTCACAGTGAGCAATAACCAATGACATCTTGACCAAGATGACATGTAAAGTCCTTACCAACGCCTGTTTTATGGACCTCTTCTAATTAACTGGTGGTGAAATCCAGCAGTTTCTGACAGGTTCTGGAGAACTGGTAGCGGAAATTTTGAGTAGTTCAGAGAACAGGTAGCGGAGATTTTGTGTAGTTTGGAGAACCAGCAAATGCCACTTCTGGCTGGCCCCAGAGTGGGGTGGGAATGGAGATTTTGTATTATCCTTCCCCTGTCACGCCCACAAAGCAATGCCCACAAAGCCACACCACGCCCACCAAGCCACGCCCACAGAACCGGTAGTAAAAAAAATTGGATTTCACCACTGTAATAAACAGTTCCGCTTGATAGATGCCTAGACATACCAGGCCATGTCCTAGTTTCATTGAACAACTCACATAATTTCTCCACATACGTATCTTGACTAGCCAGGGTCTAACTTTGTGTTGCCTCTAAAAAATGACTATTTGTGTCCTTCTTTTAGGCAGAAAAGCCCTTTTCAGACTGAAGACAAAATTTTACCCATAAACTATCTAAAATCTCTGTGCTGTATCTGTTTCCTCTGCATACACACCTGAGGAAAATTTATTTTCATACTTCTGTTTAATCAGACTTGAGGGTGGGTGGGGGAATGCTGGATGATTTCACTTTTAGTCTGAATAGCCTTGTGTTCTTTACTTATCTGTTGTCAATTAATATTCCATGTCAATTTACAATTAAAGGTGCATTGGATTACTTTATTAGTTAGGCATAGTGACACATTTACGCAGCCAGCATCCTATTTTATTTTACAGAAAAAATATAACCTATTTTGACACTCTGGTATCTATCTATTTCCTGGGTAGAAGCCCTTCAAGCAATGTTTTGAAGCAGAGCAATATGTTCGTAATTCTTACAGAGTAAACTGAAGGGGACACAGGGGATAGCATATCTCAGAAATTAATGTGGCAGCCTCCGGCTCTGCTAATAAGACACTTGCAATTTCTTCCCAATAAGGGGACAAAATTGAAAGTTGTCATAAGGAGACCATCGTCTCATAGTGTTGGTGGTACAAATCAATGACATGCCGAATACATACCTACTGTGAACTTCTGACCACAAGAGGGAAATAAAGTAAGCATAAAGAGTTGTCTATCACTCTGCCTGCTTTTGGTCTTTGTTAGCCCTTCAAGTTAGTCCAGACAAGAAGCAAGAAACCATGAGTACTAACACTATTGTAAGGTTACAGCAACAGAATCTTGCAAGTCTGAAAAAAATTCTGCATTCCTTACTTTTACTTTCCAGACAACTAGAGAGGGTCCCTTCTGAGACACTGCATACCCTTTTTCCTTCTGTGGGCTGAGATACCTTTTATGTGATTGTTGACTAGTCTGCGGCGCTTCTTTCTGATCCCCAAGATCATCCCCACATTCCACTACAGTCTTAGAGTTTGCATATCTGTGGTCACTTTATTTTGCCATCCTTCCCACATACCATGAGCACATGCCCTTAGTCTTCCTAGCAAGATATAGTTACTAGATACTAGCTTTGCATATACCTATCATGCATTCACTGTAAATAAATGTCCTTAACTTCTTCTTATTATAAAACCTACTTTACAAATAGTCGTTCAGGTTGATTCCAACTTTTGGGAACTCCCACATACCACTCACATAGAATGCTTAACCTCCAATAGTTATGAGAAGAAATAATCACACTGGGCGATGCATAATGAACACTAGGACATGTTGGTCAATGATGGGATTTTTACTACCGGTTCTGTGGGCGTGGCTTGGTGGGCGTGGCAGGGGATGGATACTGTAAAATCTCCATTCCCTTCCCACTCCAGGGGAAGGTTACTACAAAATCCCCATTTCCTCCCGATCAGCTGGAACTCAGGAATCAGAGAATAGATGGGGGTGGGGCCAATCAGAGATAGTATTTACCGGTTCTCTGAACTACTCAACATTTCCACTACTGGTTCTCCAGAACTGGTCAGAACCTGCTGAATCCCACCTCTGATGTTGGTGTCTCAGGTTTTCAAAGAGGATCCCAGGTGTCATTATCTCATTTATTTATGATAAACCCTTTTTTGTTGTCATTTGTAGGTTTCCCTAAAACAAGAATTCTAGGTGAAACTTTCTGTAAGGTAATTAGTGGATGATCTAAAAGTAGGGCAAATAGCTACGGTAGTTTGGTGCAGTGCTTAAGGCACCAGGCTAGAAACCAGGAAACTGTGAGTTCTAGTCTGCCTTGGGCATGAAAACCAGCTGGCTGACCAGTCGCTAACTCTCAGCCCTACTTTTTCTTGTGGAGAAAGTAGGAGGAGGAAGGAGTTATGTTCTCCACCCTGAGTTATTTATAAAAAATAATATAAAAGGTCTTTAAAGTATAGATAAAATAGATTTTAAGAACCTTTTAAAAATAGAGAAGAAGCAAATAGAAGAAGAAATGGCAAGATGGTTCCAAGCAGGGGTCAAGTATTTCAACACACACAAACAAGAGCTCTCTCAACCCATAAGAAAGAAAGCAAACAATTTCAATATCAGAATTAAGTAATTGAATGAAATGAGCTTCCTCTTCCTGGAACGTGAACTCAGTTCACTTCTTCTGCCATGAAGTAAAATAAATACTCCCTTGTAATTTGTCTGTTATCCCTAGTTTCCTTTCCACAGGATTATTGACATAGTCTTGGAGAGGACTCCAAGGGGCAGCAAGGATAGGTAAGAGTGCTGGGTTATATGGATCAAACAATACAGGTTTGCTGACAAAGCAGAATCCACAGACATCTTCAGAAATATTGAGAAAAAGGAAACGCTTACTCAGCAACCAAGGTTAAAATAGCTTTTCATCTGGCATACATTGCATACTTGCTATTACAGGAGGTAATATATAACAAAAGATATCTAGAATAACTAACAGTTGAATGTAAATGAGACAAAGGGTAAAACATTGTTGCATTTTACTGGAATTTTGGAAGTGCTGACAGCATCATAGGTAAGCTGAAGGTTACTGAATACTAGTATGATTATTATGCAATAGCGTAATCTAGTAATGCTTAATAATAAGAGACGTGGGTATTTAGGACCAATTACCAGTTTATTAGAACATTCTGTCATGAGTAATATAATCAATGTTGTCTTGCTCCGTTTTGGATCTTCTATTCCCTAAGAATCCTTGGAGAGTTTGAGGGAATAGCCAAGCATTATTGACAGTCTTATCTTGTTATTGGATCCTGGACTGTATGGCATGTCATGATGTTTTAGCTTGGAGAAAACTTATAAACATCATTGACTTGTATGTGTAATGTAATGGTTTAGTATGCTCATTTAATAAAGTATATCTTGTTTTATTTCTGATTATGACATTGAATACAGAGATCATACATAGCTGAACCACAATGTTTATAGTATCACAGCTTGAACAATTGTAGCTGTTGGACTTGTGAATGTGAAGCAATGTGAAGATCAGAGGTGGGTTCCTATAGGTTCTACCGAGTAGGTAGTAGGCCGCTGGTGACATCATGGAGCTGGTTGTGATCCGTGGACGCTGCCAACTTTTTTTTTTGGAAAAAAATGTTTTTTGAATTTTTTGGTTTTTTTTTTCCTTCTGCGCATGTGCAGAAGCTGAGTTTCCGGCACTGCACATGCATCCCCATCTTGTTTTTGGCCTTTTTATGGGAGGATTTTTTTGGATTTTTTCCTACTGCGCATGCACGCACCCATGAGGCACACACGCGCCCATGAGGCATGCCCACGTGGTGCGGGAGGCAGCGAACCAGCGACGAGGTAGGTTAGAACCCACCCCTGGTGAAGATACTATAGGATATCTTTCCCTATATCTGGCTCATGGTGTCAGAAATAAACCGAGTGAAACTATGTTTAACAGGGATGGGCAGGTTTACCTACTCTGCATATTTCACCTGGCCTTTTAATTACTTCTCTCCCACGCAAGTCTTTCCTGCCAAACCAACTTGGACAGGGCAAAATAAAAAGAAGATGGGAAAACCTGACCTACTCATTAAAGTTCTGACTCTTTTCTGGGTAAGTTTCAAAGTGGAAAACAAATGAACCTTAAGACTTATACAGCTATTTTTTATGTACAAGAAACTGCCTGAAGAAAAAGCAGATATTCCAGCATCCCACAAGATTTTCTCTTCCCCAGACACAACCCACAGAAAAATCAATAGGGGTTCTGGTAGCATGGAAGGAAGTTCGTGAGAAATGGACAATTAAAGGATTTGACTATCTAGAATACCAGTCAACATTACTAAGAGTTGTGAACAAATTATTTTTCTTTCTTTTTTGTTACAATATGCATCCGTAGCATCATTAAAGAATAATAAAATAAAATTGTTATTGAATTAGTCATTTGACTAATTAAAACTATAAAACCAATACAAATATACAAGCAGATACAAAGGAAACAATAGGACCAAAGGTGGGTTCCTACTGGTTCTATCCGGTTCTATAGAGTAGGTAGTAACTCCGCGGTGACGTCACAGAGCCAGTTCTGTCAGTGGCTGAATTTTGCTTCTGTGCATGCTCAGAAGCTAATTTTTTACTGCCGTGCGTGCGCGTACTCGCTCAAGCCGCAACCCTGAGCAAACCAGCAGTAAGAAGATTCAGAACCCACCTCTGAATAGGACATGTTCACAGTAAGTCATTACTCCTGCAGTGATATAAACATTCCTTCCTTTTGGAAATGTCCTTTGAAAAGGAGTCTTTCTAGTGATATGCAAATTCATTTCATGATAAAGGAAGTTTCTCTCCAGTGCCCCTTTTTAGTTTTTAAATAAGAATCTAAATAATCTGCTCTTTTTGCAGAGTACAGTTTGCAGACAAAAAGAATAGTTCAAAGTCTTCAATGGTTGATGCTCCACAAATAACACCATCTCCTTTTAAAAGAAACTTCATGAAACCTCCCATATCTTACTCCAGAGTCCAGTTGTTTGAAGTGCAGCTCTAGAAAGAGTTCTTGAGGTTTTGAGCCATATAAATTGTTAAAATGCTTTTCCCCCCCCTGTCTGACTGGGCGCCCAATCTGTGTTGAGCCAACCACTTCAAAGACTTAACATATTGAATATCATCCTGGGTAGACTCTTTGAAGGTTTTTATGTTTTGTTTCTTTGGGCCTTTAGATCTGGTTGGGCTGGGAATTGGATGGAGAATCCATATTGTGAGATGACATTTGAAAGTTGGGCAGCTCATTAAGGAATAGATAGATTTACAATGTTAATTGCATTTCCCATTATTAGTTACTATGTACCTTAAAAGATTCTCTTCGTAGCATTGTTCACCCTGTTTTTGTTCCTCCATTTTATTCCAGAGTCGACCTATTCTATCAGATTATCCCAACTGTAAATAGCATCATCCCCCACTTACACCTTTATTTTTGAAAGACAAGTAGCAATCGATAAGGAAAACACCCTTCGGGCGAATGGGGATTTTTAAAGTCATCATCCTCCTTTCCATCAGCAGGTGGCAGTCAGATTAAAAAAAATTGGACTAAAGGATTCATCAGAATCTCCTTCCCCTGATCTTTCAGATACATTTTGAGCAAAGAAATAAATTAAAAATGGGCACCAGGAAAAGTAAAGAACAAGTATTGACCTCTCCATCTCTTTTAAGGACTGGTCTCAATGAATATGGTTTCCTTTTCAATCTGAATACGGAGGCAGTAAAACCATTGCTGAAACAACGTAGCTATGAAATTTCCCTCTCTCGTCTTCTCTGCAAGAGATGGAGTTAGCTGTCTTTACTTATCCACAGGATTAAATATTCAGAACTCAACTCGCACTTGGATACCCCAAAATATGGTAGTAGGCCCCATGCATAATTTGAGCTAATCTGAGCAATCACTCATAATTGCATAAAAGTCTTTGATCCTTGGATTTTAGGACAAGACAGAAATTTCCAGACCCTGATAATCATTAATCTAATTAATTGTATGAATGATTATCTAACCCCTTTAAAATAAATGCAAATAGAGTCCATAGACTTTTAATTCTATGTCTCTGTGTGTCCTCATAATTAGTAATATACAACATCAAAAAATCCATTGTTCATGTATTCTGCACCAAGTTTAAATATGTCTCTCAATGCCCCTTCTAACATTATTTCTAAATTGTAAATTTTTAATGTTATAGAAGAATAAAAGAGGACAATCAATTTATTCTGTGATCACCTGTTTGTATAATATAAATACAGAAAAATGTTTTTGATCAACAAAAGCTGGGACACACAAGCTGTATAAATAAAATATAAAAGCTACTATGAACAATAAAAAGAAATCTCAGGAACTCAAGAATGCCAGGAGATACATAAATGTCAGTAAGCAAACAAGGAGAAAAATTACAACCATAAAAAACCTTAAAATTGTTGAAAACTGAAAACATCACTCTATGAAAAATCATTGTAGTGCTTAAGAGAAACAAACTCTAAAATGTAATTGAATCTGTATGTTTTTTAACACAGTGGGAAACAAACTCAGAGAAATATAGATTCAGTGGACCTGAATCTTTAACTTCTGGAACCTGATGTTTTTCTGTTTTTAAAATATTATTTATTGTTTTATCATAAATAAATAAAACAGGAAAACAAACAAAATGAAACAAAACAAAAGCATACATTCATCTCTAGCAACAACAAAAAAGAAAAAAAGTACCGGTAGTTTATTATCTCAAACACTTAAATAAAAGTTTTGGATTATTTTTTATATTATGTATTATATTATTTATATTATTTTATAATGTAACATAATCAAGGAGGAGGAGGAAGAAGAATTATTGTGTGAACATGTTCCATTTTCTGCCTCAGTATTCTTTAAGGTGAGGGTGGGGTTTACTTAATTAAAAAAAACAACAGGTTGTTTAGTTTCTAAATCTTACAAAGTTTGGTATAAAAGCAACTGACTTTATATGATGCAGGGGATTGCAGCTGTGCCTCCCAGATGTTTATTACAAAGCACATATACATTTACACGCACGCATACACCACACACACATATACACATAGATACAGACATATACGTATATATAGGAATATATATAGGATTAGCTAATGCTTTGGAGTCATCAAGTTTAACATCCTACCAAGTTCAGGAAACCATTGACTATGATTGACACATATTTCCTTTTTCGACTTTGGTGGTGTCATCTTGATTAGGACATGTTGTACTAAGACTGAACTCAGAAATGGAAAAGGTAATACATCTATGGTATCAAAAGTAAAGAAAAAAGTTTTGTACTTCAGCCCTTATTATCACTATTAACCTTTTGCCAAGACACAGTTATGTCCAGTGTTTTGTGGGTATGATAAGGTAATAGGGAAAGGGAAGAAAGTACAATGCACAGTCTGTGATGATACAACTGGACAATATCTGTCATTGAACACTAGATTTTTCAGAGAATATATTATCTATTCCATGTAGAATGCCATTGGCATTTCTTGTTCTTGCCTGGTTCTTCTCAACTTACAAAATGCTAAAATGTTTTGCAATACATTTACGTAAAGATTACATAATTGATCAATACTTCTAGAGCGAATGTCTGAACAATTATTGTTTTAAATCTAATAAGTTACACAATAAAAAGAGAAAGGAATTTAAAATAAATAAATAAATAAATAAAGGTGATGGAATAGAAGGCATTAGATGCGAAGAGAATTGTGAAAGTTTCGAAACAGCTGAAGTAACTTAAGAGATAAGTTCTATTAAACTAAAGACAGCAGTGTAACTAGGGAGCAATTTAAAAAAGGGGTCACCATTTAATTACTAAAATGTACCATGTTTCTTTTGACTCCTGAAATAAGCACTTGGCCTTATTTTCAGGGAGGTCTTATTATTTTTGAGGTGCAGGAGGCGGCAAGCATGGTCACCTTATGGCTGCTGCTGTGTTTTGTGGAGGGCTTATTTTTGGGGGACGGCTTATTTTAGCACATGCACTCAAAAGCCTGATTGGGCTTATTATCTGGGGAGGTCTTGTTTTCAGGGAAACAGGGTACTAGATGTAATGCCATGAGTAACAGTAACCAAAGAACAAAGAGTGTCCCATAGGATATGAGAAAAAAGTAGGAATTATTGACAGAAGATAAAATGGAGGAAAAGGTTCAAATATTTTTCATTGTAATTGTGAAGTACTACAATAGTTTCTTCCTTTAACCTGCTTTCCTGAATATATGACATTTATCTGTGACTACATATGATGACATATGTAGGTGAAATTATTTATTGGGATTTATTTCAGAAAAACATCCACTTAGGTTCATCTAAAAATGGCCATTATTTTACATAGATAACTTAACCATATGGGGACCATCATGGAGATTGTAAAACTCAATGAAATGAACTTAAGTCAGTCTGGCCATTATAGAGTTCCCTAGATCTCACTAATATTTAATCTATTTCAGATTTTTCAGGAAGTGAGAGAGCTAGATAAAGGCAGCAGTTGGTTACTGAACAATGCAATGGAAAGTTGGCTCCAGCTGAGGAAAAGAAAGGCTCCATTTTAGACAACAGCAGTTCTTGGGTAATACTGCCCTGGCACTGACATGTTGGGATTAATTGGAGCTTTGTCTCTGTTCAGAAAGACCAACTACTTCTAAGTAACTATCACTGAGGGACCTTTTATGATCAAATTACTCCTGAAGAGCATTCAAATTTATTTTCAAACCTAGACCAAAAAATATGGTTTACAGTGGCCAGACTACATTGAAAAGTATGTTATGAAATTTGAAGCAAGGGTTGAAGAGTTCCTTGTTTGGAGAACCGGGTATTTTGAAGCAGGAAAGAAGAGAGACCTTAATAAGGGGTGGTTTCTTCTTACCTCTTTTGTCATTGCCACGCCTCTCAATATACACACATCTAGGAGTATCTCTTCCTTTAATTTCTCTTCCTACGTGATGGATCATTACCTTAAAGACTGACGAAACTCGAATACCTGTCCTTTGATCTGCTGTTAGCTGAAGCTGTTCCCATAATAAATTCAGCTCCCATCTGGGTTTTCCTGCTCATTTGCCAGGAGATCTGACTGAACACACTTTTCTGACTTATTGTAAATTGGACCTACTCTTTTTCCAGTTGCTGGTATGTTCTTGAACTTTTCCCCCCCTCCCAAGTAGCTTTAACAATCTGGTTTTCAATAACTTTCTTGGTCCTAGTCTTTTATTAGTTTTATAAAATTGTTGGGTTTTCTTTATATACTTTCAGCAAAATAATTGTAATTGGCAACATGGGAACCAAGAAGAGTGCCAGCTTCAGCTAATATAAGGACAGTGCAGCTGTTTAGTACAAATGTATTCAATATATTCTGTGAGATCTCTCTGGGAAATATAAACTTTTGTCAGTGCCCTTTTAGCCTGAGCATGAAGACAATGCTTATCCTAGAGAAAGGATTATATTCCCCTTGATTTTTTTTAAAAAAACTTGCCATCTAGTTCTGGACAAAAGTAATCTGGGTGGAGTAAGAACAAAGTAGGTTTTTGAGTGATAGTGAAATTTTGTCTTATACTCTTAATGCTTCCTAAAGTTGAAATAGTTGCATTTCATGTTTGGTATTTCTAATTTGGAAAGCTGGGTGGATACTATTTACAAAGGGCATTTTCTTCTTTGGCATTGCTTATGAAATCCCACAGAATATTCTCAATCATGAATCAAAGAAGTACCATGGCATGTGATAGACAAGTGAAGAGACCAATTTACAGTCTCTTTAAGCTAAGTTCAAAGTTAGTTCAAATGGAGGTGTCACAATTTATATTTTTCCTCATGCGATTCTATAAACGTTTAACTCTATTTGATGAAAGTATCATGGCGCAGTTTACTTTGGAATAATCTAATTTCTGGGTAATAGTTGTGTTGGCAAACCATAAAATTACATTCTTTGCTGCAACTTCCTTTAGAAGGCTGAACTGCTCAAGGGAGCACAGCCATTCCTCAAGAAATCTGTTTCTTTACAACCACTTCTTCTTTTTTTTAAGAGAAAAAGACACTGGTGCTCAACAATGTTTCAGGATGGTGTGTTGATCTGGGATCTAATGGAAACATCAGATATAGGAACACACTTTCCTTTAAACGATAAATATGAGAGATGATATAAAGGAAGATATATTACACGCAGGTATAGGAGGCAACAGTAGTTTTCTGCTGGCCTGTTGGTTAAAGTTTTGTTGATATTATATGACATCAACATTTATATAGAGGAGTACCTGTAATATCCAAAGTTTCTCATGTTCTCCAGTTGTGGCTGTTCTATCCCTGTCTAAGCCATCTTCACCATAATGGTATCGCTCCTCTGCTCTATGCACGACAGTTAACTTTGTAAAATTCTCCCATCTGACATCTAGTATGTGGCATATAAAACAATAACTGGGAAAAGATTTCTAGTGAGCCCACTAAGATTTTTCTCGAAGGTGAAGTATGAGGTGGCGCCACTTCTCTCCCACTAAGCTTCTTACAGTTTTCTTATTAAACTAGGTCATATTCAGGCTAGTTTTTATTGCTCTAAATCAGAAAAGGCATATTTGTAGAAGATCACTCATGGTACAGCATAGACACGTGTTCATTTATTTATTTATTTATTTATTAAATTACACTATAGAATAGAATAGAATTCTTTA
>JANHFT010003048.1:472110-490003 GCA_032467955.1 Pseudoxenodon macrops | reverse complement strand
GAAAAAAAATCCAACCCCCCCCCCAAAAAAGGCAGAAAACAAGATGGTGACACATGCACAGTGCTAGAAACTCAGCTTCTGTGCATGCACAGAAGAAAAAAAGCCCCCCAAAATTCCAAAAACATTTTTTCCCAAAAAAATAAATTCCCAAAAAAAGATGTTGGTGTCCACAGACCAGAACCAGCTCCATGATGTCACCAGCGGCTTACTACCTACTCGATAGAACCGATCCGAACCCATAAGAACCCACCCCTGGTTAGGAGACAGCAGCAGTCAGCTAAATAGGCTGAGTATGAAAGACAAATGATCACTTTCTATTTAAAAGTTTACTGAAAAGCTGCCAATTGCAAAACAAAACTGGAAATGAGAAAGCCCCTAGCAGAAGCTGGAAGATAGCTTTTTGGCCTAGTGGAGTACAGGAAACTTCAAAATTTGTATTTTCCAGATAACTCAAATAAGGATTTAGCGAGAACAATAAAACAGTGGAATGGATCGTCTTCAAAAGTTGTGGGTGCTCCATCACTGGAAGCTTAAAAAAAAGAAGACTGGACAGTCATTTGGCTGAAATGGTATAGGGCAGTGATGGCAAACGTTTTGTTATGCGGGTGCCAAAAGGGCGTGCGCGCATTTGATAATGCAGTGTGTGTGCCCTACACCCATAATGCAATGCCCTCTTCCCCCATGCATGCGTGCACAACCACCACCACCCCTGTGCTCTCCCCCCCCCACATTCACACAGGCCACACTGAAGCCTCCGGACTTCAAGTACGCTGTTTTTTGCCCTGCCCAGGATTCAGGAAAGTCTCCTGAACCCTGGGAAGGGCAAAAAATGGGCCAATAGGCAACCAGAAGTTCATTTCTGAACTTCCGGTAGGCCCATTGCAGAGGTGGGTTCCTACCGGTTCAGACCAGTTCTATAGAGTACGTAGCAAGCTGCTGGTGACATCATAGAACCAGTTCTTGTAATTTTTTTGTACTATGAATGCACGCATGGGGGAGGCAGCGAACCAGCGGCAAGGTAAATTAGAACCCACCTCTGGCCCATTGGGTCCATTTTTCACCATCCACAGGCTCCAGAGGCTTTCCTGAAGGCTGGGGAAGGCAAAAAACAGGCTTCCCTGTCCTTTGGAAGCCAAAAATCAGCTGGCGTGCTGGAGCTGAAATAGGGCAACGCCTCACGTGCCCTCAGATATGGCTCCATGTTCCACCTGTGGCATGCATGCCATAGGTTCGCCATCATGGGTATAAGGTCTCCTGCTTCAGCAGGGAATTGGACTAGAAAACCTTTAAGATCTCTTCCAACTCTCTTATTCTGTTAAGGATTTTATCAGTGAGCAGTAGATTGAGGCAATCTGTCATCCAAATCAGGCCAATATTGGGAAAAACAATAATGTTGAAGTTTTTAGAAAACCTAACTTCTAAAAACAAGCAAACAAAGGAACAAACAAAGCCCCTCATATTCATGGGTAGACAAAGTATTAGAAAAGAAAATATCACAATCAAGGCCTATTCACAATCATGGCTGGCTGGGGAATTCTGGGAATTGAAGTCCACAAGTCTTACAGTTGCTAAGGTTGGACACCCCTATTTTACTGCCTTCCAATATTTTCTTAAAAGGGACGCAGTGGCTCAGTGGCTAAGACGCTGAGCTTGTCAATCGAAAGATCGGCAGTTCAGTGGTTCAAATCCTTAGTGCCGCATAATGGAGTGAGCTCCCTTTACTTGTCCCAGCTTCTGCCAACCTAGCAGTTTGAAAGCATATAAAAAAGGCAAGTAGAAAAATAGGGACCACCTTTGCTGGGAAGGTAACAGCGTTCTGTGCGCCTTTGGCATTTAGTCATGCCAGCCACATGACCACAGAGACATCTTTGGACAGCGCTGGCTCTTTGGCTTTGTAATGGAGATGAGCAGTGCCTCCTAGAGTCGGGAACAACTAGCACATATGTGCAAGGGGAACCTTTACCTTTAATATTTTCTTATCAAATGAGGAGGAACATAAACTAATCAGCCAAAGACTATCCATCTCTAGTTAGTTAAACCCTTCATGTCCCCAATCACAATGGAAGATATATCATAATGAGGTGAAGGGCAAGAAAAATTAAAATTTAACTTTATCAACAGTGAACGTATGGGTGGAATTACTCTCAGGAAGTCTCTGGAACAGCGCTTGTGCTGAAGCAAGATAATATACTAGCTGTCTAGGATCTGAGTCACTTCTGCCTCAAGTGACTGGGAAAATGATGAAATGTTATACCACTGGCCTTTTTAAAAAAGAAAAAGAATAATATATTTGAAAAACATCTCTGCCAGGTTTTGAATCACTAATCTTTTATTTATAAAGCAAATTCCACAGCCATTATTATATTAGTGCATTCGTGGTTAAAAAAAATAGCTCTGAAAAAAGAGTAGCGATCAACAGGCTAGTCAGGAAGGAATTTCTTATTTTAAAGTTGGTTTCTTGTGCCTTCATGTACCATATCTGCATTTTGATGCTTAAACTTGCTATATATAAATTCAATTTAGAATGTGTATGTTTGTGTCAGCGGTGGGTTCTAACTTACCTAGCCGGCAGTTCCCTGCCTCCTGCGCCGTGTGTGCATGCCTGGTGCATGCCTTGTGCACGCACACATGCGCAGTAGAAAAAAGGCCCGATTTTTTTTAAAGGCCAAAAATGAGATGGCAACGCATACGCAGTGCCAGAAACTCGGCTTCTGCGCATGCGCAGAAGAACCCCCCCAAAAAAAACCATAAAAAAATATGGCGGCACCCACGGAGCATCAGAACTGGCTCCGTGACGTCACCAGCGGCTTACTACCTACTTGGTAGAACCAGTCCGAACCGATAGGAACCCACCTCTGGTTTGTGTGCATGTAACTGTGTATACCCAACTTTCAGTGTGCAGGAAGACCTACCCACAGGAAGGGAATTGATTGGCAGGTGCCAAGGGAACTATCCAGTATGGAACCTGTTATAGAGTCAAACCAAGGCAGAATTAGCTTAAAGATGAAATATGGATACACCTTTGGTTGAATTCATACATTGTTCCAATGGTTAAATTCTGCTGTTCAGTGCTAAGCCATGAACCATGATGTATACAATAAGATATCAGATTCATACAATGTGAAGCTAAAAACCATAAAAATTACTTTAGGACTTAGCACTTTATATGGATTAATCTGTTTAATGTAGTTTGATGTAGTGCTTAAGACATCTGGATAGAAAGTTCCAGATCTACCTTAGGCATGAAGTCAGCTGCTTGACTTTGAGACAGTCATTTTCCCACAGCCCAAGGAAGCAAGCAATGGTAAACCATTTCTGAAATCTTGCCAAGAAAAGTGTAGAGACTTGTCCAGGCAGTTGCCAGGAGTCAGAAAAAAATGACAAATGTTGTAACAAAAAGTTACAAAAAAATATAAAAATTATTACATATTAAATGATGGAATTTGGAATAGAAATTCAAAACTATGAAATGGGTGAAATCTACAACAGATGTTTGATTCTGTGTAGTTTATTCAAAAGTGAATTATAGTTCATTTTTTTCACTAGCCATTTCTAGATAATTAAATAGAGCACAAATAGCTTGTAGTACCCAGGGCATAGAAGCTAACCTCAAAAAAAGGTAGGTTAGGGTCAGCAATGGCTAGTGTTCAGATTATAAAGAAATACCAGGACTAATAATTACATCAAGAAAATGAAAGCCATCTATTCTTTTTTTGCTGCTCCACATCCAAGAAATTACGTGGATTCAAACTCCATTTGTCTGTCCTAATTATGTATTTAATGGCAGTCTTATGCAGCCTTATTTTGTTGATTTTAGTTTTTTTTTTAAACAGTGAAAACGAAGTGTGTTTGACTTAGAAACCTTAGCCCTTAAAAATGCCTCCAAGATGGATAATAATTCTTCTGGTCCATTTCCTTGCTTCTTTGTCATCACTAACAACTTGAATCTATTACTGTGTGAACGTAATGACAGATAGCCTGAGGACAATTGATGAAAAGCAAGGCTCAGAAATCAACATATAATTTATAAAGGAAACACTTTAGGAGAAATCTTTCTCCTAAAGTCCCTAGCAGAAAGTAGCAATGTCTTTAACATTTGATATCTCCAGATTCTACATACTTAATCTCTTTGAATTATTTCATTCTGTAAAAGCATGGAGGATAATTAATGGTTCCTTGTATTTTCATCTCAAAATTTCTTTTGCATTAAAACTGGGGTCTTCCAGAGGGCTGTAGAAGGATAAATTCCATACTTCCTAACACACAGGTTCCCTCACCAGTGACCATACTATCTGTGGTTTCTGTAAATATGAAACAAATATACCTGGATAACATTATTTCATCAGCTGTAGTTTAAAATGTTCTGAGTTATAAAAATAAATCCAGTTGTACTTTCCAACTGGAGTGGGGAAGAAATGTAAGAGATTGTTTAGAATGCTGACAAAGTAATAACTCCACTGCAATTTAACAGCAAATCTGCAAAAACTGTCAAAAGGTAGGACCTTGCATAGAGCTCTGTTTTCTGGACAAAATCAAGGAATCAAGTTTCAACAAAAGATTTCTGATTTTTTTTTTTAAGTAAATATTCCTAAAAAATCTGACACCGAAAGATTTAGAACAGAGTTACAAATAAACCAAGCTATTTTTTAAAAGATTAACCCAGTCATAATCTTAATTTCTTAGCAAGAAGCCTAAAGTATATATATTCATCATTTCCCCATGAAGGGACTTGTCTTCATAGCATAGTGTTACACAGCTATTGCTGCAAACTGTCCTCATTAATGTTAATTGGGCACAATGATGGTTGGATAATTCTAGAATATGCTGTAAATTGCTAGTGATTGATGGCTTGCTTTTAATAAGGAGCTTTAAATGTCCTTCTTACATCCAGGCAAAGTTATTGTAATAAGCTATGCTTAAGATGGTGCAAAAGGTTCCTCTAGTATTGCCCGAGGAAGATGTAGACCAATATTTATTTACTCACCATATCTATTAAGAATGTTTGACATCTGTTCTGCATCAATAAGAACATAGGATTTTGTGTCATTATGGTTGATTGCCAATTCACTTTCATTCCTAATAAATTTAACCCACATTTCCCAAACCTGAAGCTCCTTCGGAGGTATATACAGGTAGTCCTTGATTTACTAGCATATGTTTAATGATGGTCTGGAATTTGATGGCCATGGAATGGGTACTTTATGGCCTGTAAAGTACTTTCAGTCGTTGGAAAATGTTTTTTTTTTATTTATTTGCTTGTCAAACATGTACAAGATAACAAGTGTAGGTATGAACATAAACATGAACAAAATAAATAAATACAGATAAATGGGGACAGTAAGACAGGGACAGTAGGCACACTGGTGCTCTTATGCACACACCCTTTATGGACCTCTTAGGAATGGGATGAGGTCCACGGTAGACAGTTTGAGATTGAAGCTGCGAAGGTTTGAGGCTGTAACAACGGAGTCGGGTAGAACATTCCAGGGGTTAATCACTTTGTTGCTGAAGTATTTTCTGCAATCGAGTTTGAAGCGGTTTACCTTGAGTTTTTATTGATTGTTTGCCCATGTATTATTGTGGTTGAAGCTGAAGACGTCATTGCCAAGCAAGACATTATAGCAATGTTGTGTACTATGCTTAGATCAAACCGCAGGCGGAGCAGTTCCAGATTGACCAAGCCCAAAATTTCCAGCCTATCATGTTGCACTACCACCTCCATGTTACATGATAATGATCTAGGTCCATGATGGCGAACCTATGGCATGTGTGCCATAGGTGGCACACAAAGCCATATCTGCCGGCATGCAAGTCATTGTCCTAGCTCAGCTCCAGAACGCATGTGCACGCTGGCCAGCTGATTTTTGGATCACATGGAGGCTCTGGGAGTGTGTTTTCGGCCTCCGGAGGGCCTCTAGGGGGCAGCCGTTTTTGCCCTCCCCAGGCTCCAGGAAAGCCTCTGGAGCCTGTGGAAGGTGAAAAAAGGGCCTTCCAGGCCCACCGGAAGTTGGGAAATGGGGGAGCGGAGGGGACGTGCATGCATGTGCAGGGGGAAGGGCAGTAGGGGGGTTGTCACGCACGCATGCGCAGGGGGTTGTGGCACGGGGCATGGCTTTGAATTATGGGTGTGGGCACACACACACGTACAATAGCACATGTGCTCTTTCGGCACCCAAGGAAAAAAAGGTTCACCATTACTGATCTAGGTACTTGGCAACTTGTTTGCAGTTATAACTAGTTATATAACTAGTTGCCAACTCCTTGCAATCATGTGATTGACATTTGTAATCTTTGCTGGCTTTTTCAGATAGTCAGTGGAGAAGCTGTCAGGAAAAGTGGCAAACTGCTCCCACTGCCACAGAGCCACGATTCTCTCCTGAAGGATGGTGCTGAGAGGAAATCTCATCCTGGAAGGAATCTCAGCTCTTGAAGTACCCCTCCCCCAGGCAGATCTTTGAGAGCAAACCGACTGCCTGCCAAAGGGAGGGGACTGCCTCTGGCAGGCTGCAGAAATGGAGGCTGAATCCTGAAGATCTGAGTTCAATTCCTGCAGCCCTTTGGAGGAAATCCCTTAGAGGGGAGCTGAATTCAGCAGGCAGTTCTTTTGCTCTGACTGCTTAATGATCTGGGAGATGCTGAATGACTGCAACCCAAAATACTGGGATTGTGGTTGTTGAACAAACCAGTCATGTGGCTGCCTCACTTAACAATCGCTTCACTCAAAGACTGAGATTCCAGTCCTCATTGTGGTTGTAGGTTAAAGGCTGCCTACACTCCATCTCCTAGAATTCGCCAGTCAGCACAAACAATGCTGGGAATTTTGAGGTTTTTAGTTCCTACATCTTGAAAACGCCCAGATTAGGACAGTTTACATGATTTAGATCAAAAAAATAATTTCGGGCAAAAAATAATTTATGTTAAAAAAAAAAAAAACCACCCGTTTCTACACAAACTCACGTAGCCTTCCAAAGTGCTTGTGAAATATACCCAAGATGTATAAGAATGATGATAAACACCTACGATGAAGTCTTAGTGTTGTGACCATCTCTCTTGGAAGTTCTCCATAATTTCCAATGACTCCGGTTATATTCATTCCAGATGTCTTTCATTAATATTTCTTTATGATATTTAATTGTTATTAGTTTAAGCTAGGGGTGTCAAACTCAAGGCCCAGGTGCCAGATACAGCCCGTGGGTTGCTTAGATGGGGCCCATGGGGCCACCCTGTAAAAAACAAAGGACTGGTCCACGGTGCCTCTGCCACTGAAAATGGAGCTCGGGAGGGCCGCCCCCCACCCACCCCGAGGTCAAACACAACCCTGATGCAGCCCTCAATGAAATCGAGTTTGCCACCCCTGGTTTAATCTGATTTGTTCTTATGTGCAGGTCTTTGTTTACTGAAGATTATTACTTAAAATAATTGTGCGGAACACTGCAAAGTCAGATTTTTGTTTCCCTATTTGAAATGTTCAGTTAACTGGGATGGAGTGAACAGGACTATCATTTGCTTGAATGGTTTTATGCTTACTGCATTTACAATGACAGCTTCACAATTCCCAAATCTTCATAAAATGACCTAGTAGTTTGTACAAATGGTTCCTAGAGTTTTGTATGATTTCATTTTAATAGGTGTGGGGTTTTCTGGGGTTTTCCTGGGGTTTTGTGTGATTTTATTTTAATAGGTATATTTTATAAACCACAGTGGTTTGTAAAGCATGGCTTATGGTCAGAAAAAAACACCAAAAATATCCTTTCAAGCCCAAGAAAAGGAGCCCAGAGAAAATCCTAATCCTATCCACATGTCTAAAATGGCCCTACACATTCACATTGCATTGTTATCTAGTCCAGATTTCAACCCTTACTCTTCATCCTAATAAGTTCAGCTTTTGACTTTTGAAAGGTTGACTGTCCAATTGTGATCTGTTCAATTAAACAAACCATGAGTTAAGCTTCATATGAGATCCAGATTAGTAAAAATATCCACCCTAGTTTCTATATGTATCGGGGGATAGTTTAGTAGACTGTAATCCTGTAATCCTGGCAAAAATCTAAAAAAGGAATATCATAATGACATACTTGCTGTTAAGTGGTCCATTACATGTTTAAACATGATCTGACTTGCCCTTTAAGCCTTAAGGAAACTAATTGCTAATAAAAATAGCTTCTTTTTTGAATTTACGAGAAGCTGAAACTAGTTTTGTTGAGTAATTCAGATAAGTAAAGTGAAATATTGGTTAAAAATACTACAGCAATAGCAGCAAGGCCTGCCAGTAAGATTATTAAAACAATTAAAACAATTACTGGTCAAGGTAAAACGTTACCTTAAGGTAAGATGGGTGGCAAATATATAAATAAAATAAATAGTTGCACCCATTTAAACTTGGGCTGGTCTATTTGTTTTGAATCTAAAATGAATGGTTGCTGAAGAGATTTCATACAGGATTGTTAACTGCTTAATTATGATTTCTCTAAATTGTACTATTCTCCTGTCTTTCTGCCTTCATTACATTTTACATTTACTTGCTAAAAGTATCTGCTTTTATAAATCCTAAGTGATTTATATAATTTACTTCTTTGTCACTGTTCATGTCTGTTTTAAATCAAACAGCTTTCTGGAATAATATCTTCCTTATATAAAAAAAAAGTCTCAGAAGAAATATTAAGCTTTCTGCCTGCAAGAATTATTTTTCCCTCCAATTTGATTGACAAAGAATGGCAATTGTGACAATTTTAGCAAGACATCACATGACTGGGACAGGCTTAAAGCTTCTGCCATGGTTGTTAAGTGAGATCATCACATGTCTGCGACTTGACATTTTATTGCTGGCTTCTCCGTTGACTCTGCTTGTTGTAATCTGGCTGTGAAACACACAAATGGTGAACGCATGACCGCAGGATACTGTGACAGTCGTAAATTTCTGCTGGTTACAAAGTGCTGGAATCTAATGGAGGGGATGCTAAGACAGTTTTAAGTGCAAGGACAGAGTGTAACATTACTTTGTCAGTGTCATCGTAACTTCAAATGGTCACTAAACAGAGCAGTCATTAATTGAGGACTACCTGGTAACCTTCCCAGATTTAGTCAATCATTTTTTGCTTGAGGCTTAATAGAAACTTCTATATCACAGTTGCTTTCAACTATTTAGTTACTTTTTCTTTCTTTCTTTCTCTTTCTTTCTTTCAACACAGATTACTTACTGATTTTGCTTCAATAATATTTGCCACCTGTTAATAATCTGATGTCTCCAATTGTTGGGGAAAAAAAGCATGATGACCAAATTGTCAGGCCTAAAGACAGCTACGTTGCAACTTATTAAGCAGACTCACAACATAACATCTATAAAAGCAGGAGAATGGAATTTTATATAGCTTCTGCCACTTTGTATCTAGGTTTAACCAGGCATTTCAAGCCCCAGTATTCACTAATGTGGAAATGAATCTAAGGAAAAACTTTTACAGTTGTTTATTGCCATGTGCAGAAATGTTTGTTTTAAGTAGATCTGTAAATGTAGATGTGTTCTTCTAAGCTATGTATCTGATTTATGCCAATCCGGTTTCCAGTTTCTCTTTAGCAAACAAAAAAAAAGTTATATAATGTTCTCAAAATGCCTGTGGCAAATTGAGTATCAAGGGTGATATCTATCCTACTTATACTGTTGAGTTTTTTTTGTAAAGTTAGTTTGCCCTTAAGGACATAAAGGTATTTATAAAGATATTAAATTCTTACTTTTTGGATTAGTAAATAAAGTGAGGTTGTAACCACTTTTTCATCTCATGGGTAGTAAGATATTTAATGTTGCTCCAATATTTTTAAAAAAGGATGCAAATCTAATGTTTTTTAAGCTATGTATTATTATTATTTTTGCTGAAGATGATTTGTACAGCGGGGGGAAAAATCCAAAACGTTTATATTTAGGGACTGGCATTAGCTATAGATCTAAACTTGAAAGAGAGCTGAAGCAAGCAAACTGTTTACATCAACTGATCATCCAAAAATGAACTTGACTTGCAACTCATCTGTGAAGCACCAATGTTGTTGCTTCATCCTGAAATACAGCAAAAAAAAATCCCATTGGCTTTAAGTTTGAATTTAATGCAACTCCCCAAAATAAGAAAGACCATAGAAGGGACCTTGAAGGTCTTCTGTACCAACCCCCTGCCTGTGGTAGGAGACCCTACACCAGGGGTGTTGAATTTGTGGCATCATGTTGTCATGTGACATATTGAAACTCCCCCCCTTTGCTATAAACCAGGGCTGGTATGGCCAGCGCATAACGCATCTGGCCCACAGGCCACGAGTTTGACACCCCTGCCTTATACCATTTCAGACAAATAGCTTTTCCAGTCTCTTCTTGAAAACTTCCAGTGAAAATCAAACCTTTCCGTTATAAAGGTGAATGAAGGGGATAAAAACTAGTCTTCTATTTAAGTCACTATAGTAGTTTAGAAATGTCCCCTGTTAAATTAGCACAATCCTGAGTGTATTTGTGTAAATGCATGTGTCTTCCACTAAGGGGTAAGGTGGCGCTCCTGCACATGCGTAAGTGCACTAACATGCCTACCGTCCCTGTCCTACTGTCCCCATTTATCTGTATCCATTTCCTGTATTCATAAACATGTTTGACAAATAAATAAAAAGTAAATTTTGCAACCAGGAGAAGAACCTTTGTGTATTCAGATTAGGGGCTACAAACATGGGCTGCAAAAATCCAAATAACCACTAGATAGCGGTAAGAGGTAGATAAAACTATTTCTTTGTTGCTGCTAGTGACTAACTGATTATTATTATTATTTTGTAACTCAGCAAACCAGAAATGGAAGGACTAATTTAGAGGAATGTGCACTGAGCTTTTATTTAAATAATATAGGGAGATTTGAAGCATGGATAGCCATGTTTCTCCATCCATAAGATCTGCTTTTGGAATGGCTACTCTTACCCCCAGGAGAAACTCTAGCTCTCTCAAACATATAATTAACCTGACTGCTAGCGAATAATGTAATAATAATTAACTTAAATAATTAACTTCCTTGAAGAAAGATTACAAAAATACATGAAAGGAATAGTCAGCATGGGCATCTAGCCAAAGCAACCAGTCATGTAATCTGTAACGTTGAAGATTAGATTAATACATTTATAGTTCCAATTACTGATTATATATTGCTATCATGACCTGCATGTTCATTTCTCACTAATATTTGTCTGATCACTGTCCATGGACAGAATACTGAGCTCTGGAGATCATTGGTCTTATTCACTAATTTGGCTGCTACCTTCCCAATTAACTATTACTTGAAGAGAATATAGTTTGGTATCTGAGTGAAACCAATTAAATGAAGGACTGGAAACTATTCTGTCAAACATACATGTTCAAGCAAGTACAGTTTTCTGAACTGGTAATGATTAAGTATCTACTGCATTCTTTCCTGTCTATCTCATCCCATTCTACATCTGAATCGACCAATACGTGAGCTGTTTGTCCTTTTAAATTTGTTTGATCACAAATGTTGAGAGAGAGTGTGGAATTCTGATAAAAATGGGTGAGAAATCTTTCACTCTGCAAGCACTGTGCAAAAGTAATATGTGGTGGAATGTAGTCTTTATTCCCAGGAGGAAGAAGCAATTCCATTCACATAGTTTAGGGGTGTCCAACTCAAGGCGTGCTTAGATCTGGTTCAAGGAGCTGTCCTGGAAACAGTGAAGGACCAGCCTATGGTGCTTCTGCCAGTGAAAACGGAGCAGAAAACTGCGCCCGGGCCCCCCCAGAACTGTGGGATAGCAAAACAAATTAAAACAAAACAAAAGGAGAAAGGTTTCCCCTCTTGCATATGAGCATCCAAGAAGGGACAGGAAAAGAGAACAAGGAAAGAAAAAGAAAAAGAAGGAAAGAGGCAAAGGAAGGAGAAAGGGGAATGAATATGGAAGGAAAAAGAAGAGAAGGGAGGGAGGGAGAGAAGGAAGGAAGGAAGGTAGGAAGGAAGGAAGGAAGGAAGGAAGGAAAGAGATTATAATGAGAGGGAGGGAGGGTCTGAAAGAAGTCCTGCCTTAGCACTTGGCCATCACAAGTGCCCCTGACATGAGTGACATCAAGCTGGCCATGCCCCTCTGGCCACGCCAACCCTGCTCCCTCCGAGGTCAGACACAATCCTGATGTGACCCTCAATGAAATTGAGTTTGACACCCTGATATAGTTTGTGTGACAGAAAGAGGGTGAAGGCAGCCCCTCCTTAATGGTTTCCAGATTATATGTTTACTGTAAGCAATAATCTGCTTCAGTTTGGCAAGATTCTGTCTTTAGGTGTGTAACAATAAAGAAACATGCTATAAAAATAATATAATGTCCCTTTGGTTTTTGGAGCCTGGTAAAAGCTTAAATTAGGCCAGGGGTCTCCAAATTTTTTAGTTCATTGATCCCTTCATGATCAATGCCTTTCAGATTGGTAATCAATTCCATTTTTAAATAGAAACAATAAATACCACTTTAACTAATAGTACTATGAATAACAATTTAGAATAAGAAAGGATAGTCCCATTGATCCTTGGAGGTTAATATTCACCACTTTGGAGAACACTGGATTAGACTATAAAAGAACTGTTGATATAGAAACTAATGGAATCTTTTAAATTGTTAGTGTAGGTTTTTGTAAATTATCTCACATGTAACAAATATGCCATGACTAAAACAAAAGGGAAATAAAATTTATGCTGTAAGTTTAAGCATAGTAGTGCCAAGAGGGAACATTTGTGTCCTTGCATTGTTTCTATGCTGAACGACAAATTGCAAAGCGACTGGAAGATAAACAGACATGATAAAAATAACAAAACTGGAGGAAAAAAACCATGGAATGTTTCTACCAATGTTGACCACTAAAACAGGGAATTTCAAAAGTAAATGTTACAAATTTGGAAACAAGTTCTCAGATTCAACCTTTACTGTATAACGGTTAACGAATCAGCATTCATAATAGATTCTGGAAAGCAAGATTTTCTTTGACACTGAGTTGGAAGTAATTGAGCAGAAAGCAATCAATAATTTTTGCTGTTTGAACAAAGAGCAAAAATAAAATTATAGATAATTTTAATTTTGGACAGTTAAGAATAAATGGAATTGAACAAATATAGAAATATGTAATTTGGATCTACAACAACAGCAAACAGGCTGAGAAATAGAATCTTTACAGCTAAACTAATCAGCAAATAGAATTGACTGAGAAAATTTTTTAAAAATCAAATGAAAGAAGCAGAAAGAATACAATTACTACAACTAAAATACATACAAACAAAAGACTTGAGTTGACTTCTGCATATCAACACAGCACTCCAAGCAATTCCAACAGAATCTATTAAAGAAACAAAACAATATACACCACTGCTCATGAAACAACAGAATAAGGAAAATAAGGATGCCAAAGGCATTTATTAACGGAAAGTCAGAGTGGAAAATTCATTTGGAACAGAAGGTTTTAAAAATGGACAGACTTGAGCAATCTGAAGAGTATAAAACAAGCCTCTATCAAAAATGAAAAACATGAGCTTAACCTTATAAAATGATATAGTACCCATGCCATCTATGCTACCAGGTCCATTGTAGGAATCTCAGAATAACTGTTAATAATAGCACAGAAAAGTTTTTATTTATTTATTTGTCAAACACATATAAGTTAACAGATATAAGTATAAACATCATTATGAATACAGGATAAGGATATGAATAAATGGGGACAGTAGGACAGGGATGGTAGGCACGTTGGTGCGCTTATGCACGCCCCTTACAGACCTCTTAGGAATGGAGTGAGGTCAACAGTAGACAGTTTAAGGTTAAAGTTATGGGGATTTGAGGATGCAACCACAGAGTCAGGTAGTGCATTCCAGGCATTGACCATTCTTTTGCTGAAGTCATATTTTCTGCACTTGAGTTTGGAGCGGTTTACCTTAAGTTTGTATCTATTGTGTGCTCATGTATTATTGCGGTTGAAGCTTAGTCATTAGAAATTAGTCATTGACAGGTAGGATGGTGTAGCAGATAATTTTGTGTACTACGCTTATGTCAGACCAAAGGCGGCATAGTTCTAAATGATCTAATCCCAAAATTTCAAGCCTGGTGGCATAAGGTATTCTGTTGTAAGCAGAGAAGTAGAGTACTCTTCTCGTGAAATACCTCTGGACTTGTTCAATTGCATTAATGTCCGAGGGGGTTCCAGGCAGATGAGCTGTATTCAAGAATTGGTCTAGCAAAGGTTTGTATGCCCTAGTTTGCAGTACAATATTACCAGAGAAGAAGCTTTGCAAGATTAGGTTAACAACTCTTAATGCCTTTTTGGCAATGTTGTTACAGTGAGCTCTGGAACTTAGATCATTTGAGATGAGGACTCCAAGGTCCTTGACAGAGTGAGGGTTGTCTACGAGGTCATATTTAATGATATTTTACGAGATCATTGTTAATGATATGAAACAAAATCAAATAAAATACCATGGAATTAAACAACATTTGTTCTGTAAATATTTTGGAGATGATCATAAAATATTCCAAGTACCTTCAAATCTTGATAAAGAAAAAAAAAGAATATTAGAACATTTCAAGGGGAAATGATAGAAAACAAGAAAAAGGCACAATCGTTCATCCAGGGGAGGGGGGATAATGAAAGAAAATGGAAGATGTGATAAACACAGAAATGCAGGTCAGAAAGATTGAGAAATAACCCAGAAAAAAGATAATCTACATGGCTTGTGGGTTAAACATCGGAGAAGCCCATACTGCAGACTAACAACATACTTGAATGACCTTTTGCAAACAACAATGAACAGTCGATGGCATTTGGTAGAACTCTTGTAGTACAGAAAACCAAGGGAGAGGAACTGACACCTGAAAACTACAGGGTTATAACTTGCTTGGCTATAACATTCAAACTGTTTACTAGAATCAGAGCAAATCTATGGTCTGCTTCTTTGAACGACAATACAATTTTCTTAGTGGAACAAAAAGAGGTTTGCAAAGATTCTTGTGGCATGGAAAGCTTGCTACTGATTCATAAAATTATCCTTAAAAAGAAAGAAAAACAACCCTTTTTATAGCCTGAATAGCCTATAAAAAGGTGTTTGACTCACTCTGTATGCTTCTAGCTCCTAGGTTTTGAAAATGTCTGGAAATTTTTAGAATAAATTGAAATATTGGAAGATTCCTGGAAATGTTAATAGCTTTATAGGAAACAAGCATTATGGTAAAGGAGGGAAACGTAATAAAAATAAAACAATGCATATCTTACATGGGCAATGATTGTGGATACCAAGGCACAAAACAAAGTTCCAAAATGAATAATTTCTTTATATGGATTACCTAAAACTACTCAGGAAATCAAAAGCTGGTAGTGAATCTTTGTTGGACATTCTCCATATATTTAGTGAAGACATAGGAATGAAATTCAGACTGGATAAATGTGCTAGTTTGGCATTTAAAAGAGGCATGATTATAAAAGAAGATGGCCTAGTCCTAATGAATGGAAATGCTGTGAGACATCTGCCACCTGAAGTATGATACAAATGCTTAGAATTAATGGAAGTTTCTGATTATTGATCAATTAAGCTATAATGGCTACTAGATAAATGTATATGAAGCAGTCCTAAAAATTAAAATCTAAACTAAATGTTGGAAATATTATTAAATCAATAAATACTTAGGCAGTCCCTGTAATTAGATCTACTACAAGATGACTGACTGGATCCAGGCTGAATTGGAAAACTTGATTAGAAAGCAAGGAAACTAATGACCATGCATCACATCCTTCACATATTATATATAGAGGACTATTAAAAATAGAAACTCATCTGAACAGTCTGAATGCATGCAAGCAGTTCTTATGGAAGTTTATATTTAAAAAAAAGTCTCCTGAGGAAAGCAAGAACTACACAGAATTCAAGAAACACATAATTAAAATTCAAGGTTTGCTGGAAAAACAAACGGTCAGCATTCTGCACGCTTGATAATGAAGGAAAAGCAGATCAAAATCTGACATGGTTGGGACTGAAACCTGGAACATTTAAAAAAGAAATGGAGAGCTCAAAAACAAGCTCTGAAAACAAATACTATCGTAGTTAAAATTCAACATATTTGTAAACATGCTAAGTATAAATTTTTGATGATTATTAAATTATCTCATTAATGGCCACAGTAAAATTGTCAAAATGAGCATAAACCAATCTTTGCTTGTTTGCTTTTTTTTAAATCCCACTTTTATTTTTATACATAATTCAGGGCAGAGAACATATCTAATACTTTTTTCTGTTCTGTTTTTCCCACAACAACCCTATGAAGTAGGTTGGGCTGAGAGAGAGAGTTATTGGCCTAAAGTTACCCACCTGGCATTCATGCATAAGGCAGGACTATAAACAATGCCATGATATAAAAATCACCCATTGGAATTTATGTTTAAAAAAGTTGGTTTTCTCTTTGCAAGGCAGTAGGATTATGTGCTTAAATCTGGCAAAATGATGTAATCAGAACGTTGAGAAATTTCTTCAGAGAATTAGGAAATGTCTCTCATTTTATCTGGATGTTATTGTTGGCAAGGAGGTGTTGTGGTCCAGGTACCCCAGAAGAAAACAGAAAAAGTTTAAACATACAGTGTAAAGACTGTAACAGCCACTATGTAGGACAAACAGGCAGAAGACTAGCAGAACACATCCATGAATACCAACTAGCCAGAGGTGGGTTCTGAATCTTCTTACTGCTGGTTTGCTCAGAGTCACGCCACGAGCATGCACGCAGCAGTCAAAAACTAGCTTCTGCACATGCGCAGAAGCAAAATCCAAGATGGCACCGCCCACGGAGCCACTGACAGAACCAGCTCTGTGACATCACCGCAGAGTTACTACCTACTCTATAAAACCGGATAGAACTGGTAGTAACCCACCTCTGTAACTAGCAGTCAGAATAATGATGAAAATTCTTTAATTTCACAACACATGGACAGATTTAACCAGATTTAACTAAGTGCAGCCTAGCAGGCAAGACAAATCAGCTATCAACAGACACATATAGATAAACATTGCCTACATACCATTCAAAAGAGAGAATCACAAATCTAAAAGATCACAACACCTCCTTGCCAGCAACCAACGCCCAAATGAGTAGACATTAACGCCAAGATTAACACTCCTATCAAGGGACCACCAACTCAAACAATTAAATGGTTAACAATTACTTAAATAACTATCAGGAACATTCCCACCAACACTGGGAACAACACTGACAGAGCAAGCTACCATATATAAACAGACAGCAAATCTCACCTCCTTCTAGCACTAATGATGTTACCTAGTTGGGCAATGAAACATCTGCAAGAAAACAATTAAGCTCAGAGAGCAGCATGGGCTCCACATTAAACGATTTATTGACTTGTTAAAATATATTAATTTAATTAATTAATTAATTAATTAATTGTTTGCTTGTTTATTAAATGTATTGGTCACCCATCTTACCACAGCGTAACTCTGGTTTTTTTTATGATTAAAGACTCTATCTGAGTGAACATTATGAGCAAATAGGTTGAAACAGCATCTCCTATGCTGAAGATGGTGAATTTACCAAGCAAACTGCGGAAAAAATAATTACTGGCAACCTGCCTTCCATTGAGGACCTGTATACTGCACGAGTCAAAAAGAGGGCCGTGAGAATATTTACTGACCCCTGGCATCCTAGACATAAATTGTTCAATCCCTACCCTCAAAACAATGCTATAGAGCACTGCACACCAAGGCAACTAGGCACAAGAACAGTTTTTTCCCGAACGCCATCACTCTGCTAAACAAATAATTCCCTCACTACTGTCAAACTACTTACTAAGACTGCATTACTGTTACTATTAGACTTCTCATTATTCCTATCACCATCTCCTCCCAC
>JANHFT010003048.1:420709-431736 GCA_032467955.1 Pseudoxenodon macrops | reverse complement strand
TAACCAGGGGATAAAATAATGTGCTGAAGCTGACCAGACTAAGGATGCTAGCCAGATGAATACCTGGTAGACAGATTCCCCCCCTATTTTCCTCCCCAAAAACTAAGGTGTGTCTTATACTCAGGTGCGTCTTATACTCCGAAAAAACAGCAAATAAATAAATAAATAAATAAATACATAAATACATAAATAAATGGATCAGAACCTCAGTATAATGCAAGAAATAAACAAACAAAAAGAACTGTGACTAAAAATAGACATGCCCCAATCAATATACCGAAGGGAACTACATAGTAGTGGAATACAATTGTGGATTTTATTATGGACTGTGAGGATTGTGCCAATAATGGATTTGATTTTAGAGTGGTGGGGTTTGTACCAATAATGAATAATTTTTTTTTAAATTACCAGGATTTGATAAATAAATTGAAGTCAAAATACATGCCCAGTGATAAAGCTGATTTAAGCCCCCAGCATTATATGATAACTACAGTTTAAGAAAATCCAGGAGCCCCACAAAATAAATATGCTGTAAATAAAGACTTTTTTTTTACCTTGGGTAAAAAAATATGTCAACTTTTTAGAATTTTTTACCTTTCGCTATAAGCTGAACATCATTTTAATCATCTGTTTACAATGTTTTTCATCTGAGGTTTACAGGAAAAAAAGATAAATTTAGAACCATATTTGGGATGATATGGCATTTAAGAGAAATCGGTCTGCAAACACTGCAGTCTAGAAACATTTGAAAGAACTAAGAGTGAATTTTGATACATATGCTGAAATGTTTATTAAATTCTAGCAAAAACTTTTTTTTGGAAAAAAAACTAGAAAGAGATTAACTAAACTTCTGAGTTAAAGTAAGCAGCTACAAGCAAATCATATTGTCAGATTTGCCATTCTTAAAAAGTGGCAGACATATTTGTGCACACTTCAGATATTTAACAAGATATTTTGTGAAACAATCTGTTTTTCTTGCTAGCACAATATATTTCTACATATATTCACATACTGTATGTAACCATCTGTAATTCCTCTAACAAACATTAACAGAATTTGTTGGCATTTCTAGTAGGTGGAAATGGCATATATATTTTCAAGCAGGTCAAAAGATGAACTGTACAAATGCTTTATTTAAAAGATTGAAATTTATAAAATTACATCTGATTTTCTTTAGGCTACTGCAGTGTTTCTTGGGAGATAAAATAATCCAGACAGTAAATCTGATTACTAACACAATATAGTTCCTAATACTTTCAAATAAACACTTTCTGAAAGTATTCTGAAGTATAAATAAGCATAATTGGGTTGATGCATATTATTACTGAAAGATAATCACCAAATTCTTTTCCTAGACTTGTAATATTTATTTTCTAAGCAAATCTCTCTTTCCTTAGATATCCAGGCTTTGCTACAGATTCAACAGTGGCTTTACTAATTGGGCTCCTCTTCTTCATTATTCCTGCAAAAAGACTGTCTAGAACTTCAAATGGAGAAAACAGTTGAGTACTGCCCATTTTTGCTACAATTGCTTAATTTAGAAAATTAGGTAACCCTATGCATGCAACCCTATGCATGCATACATACATACCAGTGGTGGGTTCTTCTTACCTTCCCTACCGGTTCACGTCATATCGGAAGTGTGTGTTTTGCGCAAGCATGTGCCTGTGTCACATCTGCGTAAAAACTCTCTGAGCATGCACAGAAGGCTTTGCGCATGTGCAGCTGCTTTTCCAGCTACTTGTGACTGGAGGACCAGTTCGGGGGTGTGGCCAGCTGGCCATCACTGCTGGTTCAGTGAGCGGGGGCAAATTTCCACCGTCAGTTTGGGCAAATTGGTCCAAAACAGCAGCAAATCCCACCACTAATACATACATACATTCATTCATACATATTGGATTCTTCTGAAATTCATCTGACCTACAATGTTTACATACAGCTGTTTAAAGAGGCATGCTACAAATCAGTTTTGAGATTTATTTCTAACAAGATCTCCCCCTTCCAAGAAAGTGAAAATTTAATGGATCAGAAGAAAGCACATCTCTGAAATAAAGAAACTCACTACCCAAGTTTCTATGACATAAATCTACTGTAGGATCCATGTGTGTCATTTATACATTAACCTCTGCCCTAAAGTGACTTTTTAAATGTATACTTAGTAAAATGTATGCACCCACTCATTGGGCTTGGTAGACAATTATGTATCATTCTGTGGTGCAAATGCAGGACTTGAAGTTTACTCAACGGATTTTCTTGTTCTAACTGAGCCAAGAGCCTGGGTGGTGATGTAGATTGTAGTCATTTGCCAAGGGCAATATAATCATCATATGAACATGATATGTTGTTATAATCTCCAATAGGAGAAGAGAAGGACACGAGGGTATATTTTTTTAAATCAAAATGGTGGTTGAAAATACTCTAGTGGAACCATTGCCTTGACTTTTTTTTCATCACCTCCCTTCCAACCCCTTCAAAATTTTATCTGGGTGAAAATATGTTTAAAATCAAATGGAAGAGTAATGAAAGGATGCCTGCAGTGAGTTTTTCTATAGTTAGTAATTAAAAAAAAAACACCTTTCTGTCTTTTCAGTTGTTTTTGACTACAGTCCACTGATATCTTGGAAAGAATTTCAAGCATGCATGCCCTGGGAAATTGCTATCCTTGTTGGCGGTGGGTTTGCGCTGGCTGATGGCTGTGAGGTAATGCAGGTTTTTACCATTTCATCAGTTTATAAGGTATAAGGCAGTTACAAGGGAAATGCAAAGAATGGCAGTGATCTTTCAATGATTTTGTTTATTGATGTCACTTATCTCATGGCAAAATGTTATCCCTGAAATGATTTGCATTTAGGGACACTAGATTTATTGAAATCAGCAAGAAGCACCTGTTGTCTAAAGTAAAATATGCATAAGCTGTTTCCTCAAAAATGCTATCTGTTCCTCATGCTTAATATATGTCTTGTGGCCTGTGCTTTGACCTCCAGTCTCCCATAAGAATATCCTATTGGCAATATATTGCAGAATTTTCCAATTCCAGTCATTAAAAGTCTGGATATGTTCTGCAGTCACTCAGATTCATAAAACACAATGCTGGAATTTATTTGGTAAAACCTTCAGTGAGGTTCCTCAAATGAGCATAATTTTCCTCATATAGAGGCTAGACCTCATTTAGTGACCACAACTGGTATAGGTAACTTGATCATTAAGCAAAGTGGTTGCTAAATAAAACTGTAACTGTACTTAGAATCATAGTTCAGCTTTTCTTTGCTCTGCAATCATTCAAAGGTTGTAATTGCAAGGATTGATCACAAACTTACACTTTCTTCACCATCATGACTGCAAATGGCCACTAAATCAGACAATCACTAATATAATATACTAACTGTATCCTATATACCTCTCTTCTATTAATATAAAAGCCAAATACTACTCACTCATCACGAAATCTCCAGAACTGTAAAGCCTACAAACTTGAAATTTGGCACGTATGGTCCTCTTGGCTTCTAGGTGCTTGCTAAGAAAGGATTTGTCAAAATGACCATCAGATCATTACTATATCATATACAGTATTATATTCACATACTCTGATGCTAAGGAGTTAGACTTCTATTCCCCCTCTCCTCCAGAAATGAACTCTGTCCCAACTGCCAATTGCAATATAGGAGCACGCTCTGATGCTGCCCCTTTGCTAAACTGGGATTGGACCTGGCCAGCATGTGGCACATCTGGCCTGCGATCTGGGACAGTCTACTCCCCCTCTCCCTCTGTTCCAACTGCCAGTTGCCTTATATTAACATGCTCTGATGCTGCGAAGTTACACATTCTACATTAAGTTTCAGGCTTTAAGTATCAATTTATACACAGAGTTTCGTAGCAAAGCATAGGCGTCCAACTACTATACTAATATAGTCAGAAAGTCACTGTTCTTTAATGTAACAGATCTATCCCAAGTGCCTATATAATATACTGACTACATTTGAAAAATACACCAAACCATTGTTTTTTATTAAATACTACATTTATATGGACAGAAAAGCTTCTTCATTTGCTCAGCTTCACCATTTTAGAAACATGATGGCGTTTGTTATGCATTAGCTTTCTAATGGAAAGTTACATGATAATAGTTTTGAATGGAAATCAAATTAAGACAAATTTGATTGTGGTGGTATCTTGAATGTATAGCCCACGGTTTAGGTGCCATCTTAAATACAAAAATAAAACACACCACAATTCATGGTGTAGTTTCTTTATCATCATGATACTGTATTGGATGTTAACATCTGTTCTGTTACAGAGCAGGCTGTGTTAGAACTATATCCAAATCCAATTATAAGCAGGTTCTGATACTATTGATATACATTAAAATAATTCCTTGTCAATTCAATGTCCTGATTATGTTCTAACTATATTATTTCTTCATTTAAAAATCAAAATAGGGGCCATTCAAATCTCAAGGGAGAATGTTGGTTCACACTACCACAACAGAAAAGAAATGCTTTAACATTTAGATAGAGGTTTAAACTGTTAGATCGTGCAGGAGTAAAGACATGAGTCGAGTGACAATCAGCTCTCGGTTTATTGGCATAAGCTTGAGGTAATTCCGGACTGCCTGCTGGGCCAGGGGAGCCCTCTTTTATGGGATTCCCCTGGCTTGTAGACAGACAATTACATTGGCTGGAAAACTCCGTCCCTGGTTAGCCAACCAGGGACAGGCATGTAACTGTATGCAGATGTGTAGGACAATAACCCTTAATGGGTGATCTGGATATGCACCGGGAATTAGCAGAACACAACATAAACTATGCACAATTGTTGAAGAACTATTTGTTAAACTGCTGTAGATCTATTCGAAGTATGTATTAATGCTGGAACATACAGATAATGTTATTTTTCATGTGGACTAATTATCATTCTTTGCACTATACATGACTGAGGTTAAAAAATAGAGGATAAAGCTCCTTGAATCCAAGAGATGATCCAAAACATACTTATCTTGAACATTTTCCCATTGATACAAGTATATTATTAGAATTCTTCTATAATCCTCCAATTATTATTTTACTATTTGTAAAATGGGGCTCAAGCAAATATTTCACTTAGCAACTCATTAACATATTTAAGGGTCATCCACACACATCAAGAATCTCTGAAAGAAAGCAGATATGGATGTAATTTATCAGATCTGGCATCTAAGCACTGTGGTTATTTATACAAAATGTTACACACTACTTATGTGGCTAAAATATATCCACTCACTCAGGCTGAGCATTCTATGTTCTATGAATATATTTTGCCAGAAGGAAAAGTAAATCATATCATAGGGATGAGTCTCTTGCCTCTTTCATTTCCATATTGATCTTTTGGATTAAGAAGCCATTTGGTTAATATTACATTTACATAAATTGTTTAATTACATTTATGGATAACTAAGCAATTATTGTTTTTTTCCAGGACTCAAAACTCTCAGCCTGGATTGGAAACAAATTAACCCCATTAGGATCACTACCCATATGGCTAATCATTCTCATCTCATCTTTGATTGTGACCACAATAACTGAAGTAGCCAGCAATCCTGCTACAATCACTATATTTTTGCCTATCTTAGCTCCTTTGGTAAGTAATCTGATTTAGGTCTGAAACAGCTGATCTACACTCATAGCAGTTAAAGATCACTAAAAGGTTGGATTTAAAACAGGAATTTTGCAATATGAATTAATAGCAGAGAATGATTAGTTATATAAAATTATTTAATTCAAGACTACAAGAGTAAAGTATTGTGAATAATTCATAATAGGATTTTTCTTTATTAGTTTTGTGAGCTATAACATGTTTGAAAAGAAAAGTAATCAATGTTTATTTGACTCTTAAGCAATGGCATAATTGAAGCTTGAAGTTTTTGCTTCTATGGTATTTACCGAGATGCATTAAGAGCACATCTTTTAAAAGTTTTTGCATTATTCATTATATTTATTTATTAAACAAATTTATATGGTTGCGCAACTCACTCACAGTGACTCTGGGTGGTGTACAATATTCTACATCTAGAGATGCTCCTGTCCTTAGTATCTTTATGCTGTTTTGTCATAATATATAAATTTCTCTAATTCCTGTGACAGTCAATAGCCTTGAGATTTTCGTGTTGCTAGCTATCCAATTATTATGTAGCTCTGACTGTGCTTAGCTTTTTAGGTCAACTAAGATCAACCAGAGTTTACTGTAAATGCATTCTCCCTATAATTATGATTAAAATACTTAACATATCATAAAAGTATAGGCCTATCAAGCATGTTTTGATTAAACATAGCTGGAATAGTAGAGAATTACCAATCTTCATAGCTAGAAACCCATAAGACTCCCTTTTAAATCGAGCAATATTATACAAAGTACCGAAAAAAGTTATGAGATCACTTATAAATTTTACAGTTCAAGTCACAATCCTCCATATGGAAGATTAATATGAACAATGTAAGCAATAATGATTATAAAGGTTTGGCAAATGGTCTATTTTAAGTGGTATGTATCATTTAAATTTTCATTTAACAATTATGGTACCGGTAGTAATATTATTCCTTGGATTTTAATCTTTCTTGCAGCTTCATCCAAATGTGTGCTTTCCAGATGTGCTAGATTACATTTTCCATCATCCTCGTTAGCAGGATCATTTTGGAAATGATAGGAATTGTAGTTCAATACAGTTAGAAGATTCTAATTTCAGATCAAATTTGTCCTTTAAGTGAGCAAATATTAACTAATAATCCTGCATTTCTCTTGTCTAATAGGCTGAAGCCATCCAAGTTAACCCACTTTATATCTTGATACCATCAACCCTCTGTACATCATTTGCATTTTTGCTACCAGTAGCAAACCCACCCAATGCCATTGTATTTTCTTATGGTCACCTGAAAGTTATTGATATGGTAAGTAACAGTAAGAAAATAATAATTTGCAAACTTTTTTCAAATGTTATTGTTGTTAACAATACTGAGAATACACGAGAAAGTATAATGACATCTATTATATGTGTTGTTGATGGTGGTGGCGTCAAAGAAGCTTTAATTCTCAAGGGGCCAATGCTGTCACACACACACACACACACACACACATCCTTCACAATTATCATCCAGTTTCCAATATTCCAATATTGTGGGGAAGGTTATGGAAAAAGTGGTTAGATAGCAGCTGCAGAAGATCTTGGAGGACATAGATTATCTGGACAGTTTTGGTCAAATTTTCATTTGGCAATGACCTTTGACATAGATTGGATATAATGATGCATCATCCTTGTGCTATGTCATCCGTTAGCAGCTTTTGATGCAGTTGTCTGTGGTGAATTACTGCAATGTACCACTAAGTGAGCTGCCCTTTAAGACCATCCAGAAGCTATAGCTGGCCCAAAATGAAGTGGTCTGTGCCATAACAGACAGTTCTTACTTCTGGGACTTGCATGAATGAGTTAAAAACACTTCATGTATGATGTTTAGAGACATGATTGTCCTGTGACCTTTCTTGAAAAGACCCTCCCTGGAGCCAGAGCTTTTAGATAATTTCCACTCAGTTGGAAATATTTCTTTCTAAAGATGGACAACCATCTATAGATGTTATTTGAGAAAAATCTAATGTTCTAGAACAGGGGTGTCAAACTCAAGGCCCACAGGCCAGATCCGGCCTGCAATGTGGTTGGATCTGGCCCACGGGGCCATCCTGGTCTACCCAATGTGAAGGGGAAAGATCGGGCCAGCGGAGCTTCGGCCTAGTCTACCTAGTGCGAAGAGGAAACATGCCAGCAGTTTGGGGAGTGGTGTCAAGCTGGCCATGCCCACCCAGTTGGCCACACCCACCCAGTCAGCCATGCCTGACCGGCCCCCCCAGGTCAACCACAGCCCTGATGCGGCCCTCAATGAAATTGAGTTTGACACCCTGGTTCTAGAACTATTTAGTGTGGTTTAGAAAAAAAACCTGAAATGATGTTGGTTGTTTAGACTGATACGTTCAATCATACTATGTGGATTAAAAGGAATTTTTCAACAATATTTGAGAAGACAAACCAAGGGATTTTTCGGGAGAGGTTCAGTAGGTTGGAACCTTGTGACAATTTGTTACAATCATTTTATTTCCATACAATCACATAGTATACACTGCAAAATCCATAGTGCTCCATTCTTTCTCCCCATGCCCTGCCTCTACAGGAAGCCCAGTGGTACTCATTCAAAGGTCTGAAATGCAGTACTATCAAGGTACCAACAAGAAACTTTCCTGGGCAGAAGAGCCTATGTACTTTAGTATTAAAATATATCACATTAGTTTTCACCTGGTGATCCACATCATACCTCCCAGCAATGAAATCTAAAAATGAGAAAATAAGTGTTTAGAAATAAGGCCAAGGAAATAATGAGCAGTGTTCAATTGACTATTCTGATTCAAAATGTAGTGCTATCCAATGCATACATAATAGTTTTTAATCATTATTATGTCACTTCTCTTAACTTTTGCAAGTTTGTTCTGGAAAAATTTCTGTTAACTTTCCATTTGCTTAATATCTCTATATATACATATATTCCTTCTTTAGGTAAAAGCTGGACTGGGTATAAACATAATTGGAGTTGCTGTTGTGATGCTCGCCATTATGACATGGGCACAGCCGATGTTCAACCTCCACACATATCCAGCTTGGGCACCTTCTGCTACAAATATCAGTGTACATTAAAGGAAGAAGAACAGGTTGCTTTCCTTCTTTCTCCCAACGATGGTGCTAGTTGATAGATCTGTATGGCACAGTACAGTTATGATCTAGGATAAGTTGTACTTCATGGTTCCTTGTCCTAAGTACTGGTACAGCTGGCTGGAAATCCACAAAACAAGAATGTTACAACCTGAATAATGCAACAGAAAGTAAGTCTGCACAAATGATCAGTCAGCTCTTCCTGTTAAGACTGTATTCACCAGAGTTAAAAAGAATGGCATTTGTACATTATGCACATTCATTTTGAATGATAATTTGTCCCTGTTTTTGGGTCACAAAAGAAAATAGTATGATTGTTAGAATAATGATAGAAGAATGGACAGACAGATAGACAGACTAATGTATGAGAAACAGAGACTTTAGAAACTAGGGATCCGATGTTTTCAATTTATTAGTCAATAAGTCTCCAAGTTCCATCTTCTTCCAAGATGCTGAGCCTTTATGTATTCATATGATACATTTCATACTATCAATTAACACTCCCTATGAGCTTTCCTCCCCAATGATGATATTTCTTGGCTAACGGGGGAAAAATTCCCAAACAAGTAAGCTTTAGAAATTCAACCTATTGATGTAATACGGCAGATATAGGGGGGTAATTTATATTGAGAGATTTATAGTTTTCCACATTACGTTCATTATTTGATATATCAAAAAACCCTTTATTCTGAGGATGAAACTCCATACTTTAATTAAAATTAGAAAAGTTTACTAAATCATATGGATTTGATATAACCAATTGCTTGTGAAAAATACATCTCAGCCAATTCTTAGTGCTTTTTTAAAAAACTAAAAATGTAAGCACCTTTTTCATTAATAAAACTCATCCTTAGTCAATTGTAATTTCTCATGATTACATGGATATATCCACACAGTGGTCTTGGCAATAGCATAAAAAGTGTTTGCCATTATAAGTGTTTCTTTCAGAAACTTGGGTTTTTGGGTTGTTTTTTTCCCAGCTTAGAGCTCTGGGGTCTCTGGTAAATTTTCCACCCAATTACTAGCCAGTCTTATTGCCTTATATTCCAACTGTACTGTGTAAGTTCATTTTAATGAAAACAAATAATCATGGAAGAATTATAATAATGTTATGCCCTTTAACTTTATAGAAACAGGATAATGTCAAATAGTATCTTTATAACTGTTAAAGAAAATTACATTGCATTCATCCATTTCTTAGTCTGGGTGCATGTTAAACATTTCTTTAAAAGAAGAAGGAATAACATTTTTTAATATATTTATTTTGTGCTTTTGTACTAAAATATGTCTTCCTTTTAAACTAAATGTGTTGTTGAATATTTATGTATAACCGATGTTAAACGGTGTAAATAAAATATTCTGTGTGCAATTACTTCACAAGAGTGTCATATAATACAAATTTGTGTTACAAACATACATAGTGTAACTACTTTTAAAATATAAACTTATTAGTGTAGGACAGCAATTCTCAGCCTTGGCAGCTTGTCACCACTCATTAGCAAAAGGAAACATGTTTAGGAATATGCAAAGGTTTCAAAGTTGAAATGTTCCAGCCTGGAATTATTTTCAGACAGGGAACTAGTTCTGACCAGTTTAGGATTCAGGTGGCTGTACCAATTCATAAGTTTACCAGTTTACTTCAGGAAATTTCTTCAATGTATGAAAACATGCCCGGCTATTGTGTGCATGTTTTTTCTCATTTTTTTGTTTTCTCTGTTCATCCAAATACCTCCTGTGTAGTCCAGCCATAACTCCAAATTTTATCAGACTATCTAACAAAATGAAATTCAACGGTGAAAAAATTAAGGTTCTACATTTAGGCAAGAAAAACAAAATGCACAGGTACAGTATAGGTGGTACCTAGCTCAATAGTAGTAACTGTTACTTGGAGTCTACTAGATCTTGGAGTCCTAGTGGACAAGCACTTAAACATGAGCCAGTAGTGTGTGGCAGCAACCAAAAAAGCCAACACAGTTCTAGGCTGCATTAACAGAGGGATCAAGATTACATGAAGTGTCAATCCCACTTTATAATGCCTTGGAAAGATCACACTTGGAATACTGCAGAGGTGGGTTCCTACCAGTTTGGACTGGTTCTATAGGGTAGGGAGTAAACCGCTGGTGATGTCACGGACCCGGTTCCATCTTTCTTTTTTGGTGGGGGGCACTAGAAGGGCGCTGTCCAGCTTGGTTTGGGGCAGACAATACCTGGCAGGCCCAGGTGTGATGGGCGGCCGGGCGGGTGAAGTGGCTGTGCGGCTCACTCGAGTTGCAAACAACCCGGGGATTTGGGTGGCATTTACATGACC
>JANHFT010003048.1:398189-413583 GCA_032467955.1 Pseudoxenodon macrops | reverse complement strand
GCTGACTGCCGGCTGACTGCAATTTGGCAGTTCAAATCTCACCAGACTCAAGGTTGACTCAGCCTTCCATCCTTCCCAGGTGGCTAAAATGAGAACCCAAATTGTTGGGGGCAATATGCTGACTCTGTAAACCACTTAGAGAGGGCTGTAAAGCACTGTGAAGTGGTATATAGGTCTAGGTGCTATTGCTATTTAAGAAACACTTGAATAGAATAAGGCCCTAGTAAATGTACTAGAGTCCTCTGTATGTTGTGTTAGTAACATGTTATAATACTTTCTTCCTTTTGGAGAAATCGATTCAAGTACCAAAATAATTTATTGGCCATAATTCTCTTTTGGCTCTACCAATAATAATGTGGAGAATCCAAAACAGCTACTCTTTCTTATTGAGAGACATAATGGAATACAGTTAAATTTCAGAGAATATTCTGCCTTAAAGTCTATAGGGATTCTCAGTCATCCAGGTCATGGTTGTCACAAAGGTACTTTTTCAGGAGGCAACTAGACTTTCTTCCTTTTTTTTTTCTTTTAAGACGTTTCCTTGCAGGAAGCACTTTGAGTGCTTCAATACAAGTACTTTAATGAACCTCTTAAAGAATGCAAATCACCAGCTGTCTGCAAGGAATACAAATCCTTCCATTCCCCACCATCTGGTCAGAGCTGAAGAAGCTTTTTGGATGAGAAGCGAAATGTCTTCAAGGAAAAAAACCAAGAAAGTCCAGTTGCCTCCTGAAAAAAGCACCTTTGGGACATTCTGCTGCAAATGATGTCCTAGCAGATCTTTTGTATCATGCTAGTTCGTAAGGTAAGGTTGTTGTTCTGTTTATCCCTTTTATTCTTAACTGTTTTTATTTCCTCACCAACATTCTGAGATAGTGTGTCTGCATTTCTACCAATGCAAATAGTCTCTACATTTCTACCAAGAGTAACACCTGTTAGCATCAGTAGTTTTTACTTGGAAGTTCTGTCACTGCTTGCATCCAAACATGGTGTAACATATGCCATGGCAGTATCTTTGTACTCCCATGTCCCCATGAAGATGTCTTCTAATCTCCATTCTTAGAGCTGTACCAGTAATACTTTACACCTTATTCCGACACATTCAGTGACAGCCTAGTTTGGAGGGAAGTCAGGTGACAGAGAATGGCTGGGGACAGAAGCAGTACAAGTAGGACAAGGATTAATAATAGATAGGACACATTTCATCTTGATTATTTTCTGCAGACACCAAGAGTGTGAATAGCCCCACAAACTGATAGTGCGGAGAGACTCTTAATGCACATAGCAGGAAAGGAAAATGTATGTCCCACTTAATTTTTCTGAATAATTGTTCCCAACAATCATCAAGTTGGTTATAATGGTTTGGACTACAGTAAATTTTCATTTACTGTATTTCATGAATTATCCTGCCTTTCTCCCCCACCTCCCTCCCTCCTCCCAGCTCAAAATGTTCTTCCTTCTACCCCATTTTTATTTATAATATCTGTGGGAAGTAGCTTAGATTTAAGGTCATGCTTTGTGCTTAAGCAGTTCATCATAGCTTTTTCAATATGATAACCACAATCACTATTTGTGTATCACCCACTAAACCAAAAGCAAGCAAACCACCCTATGAGTAAACACAGTGTGTGAAATCAGCTGGTATGCTTAATTAGCAAACTGTTGCTTAATATATGCCAGCTCAATTGGTTTCCCAGATGAATAAGATTTGAACCTGGGTGTGATACATAAACCATCAGTACAAGTCACAATTATATCAAGTGCATTAAGACATCATCACACAATGATGTAAATTGCATAATCCATATCATTTGAGTAGTGGCATTGTAATACTCGTGACATCATTCCTTAGAACTCCAAAGTATAGTTCCTTTAAACTGAAGATTTTGTAATGGAGAGACCTTGGACTTGTGGCCTATTTTATAAAGAGTTTTCTACTTTATAAACAACCTATTTTATTACTCAATCATTTAACTGATTAAAAGAGAGGCACCCATTTTATTAGATGTGATGGAGATTTTGGTAAACAAATTGGGATATAGAATCAGCAAACAGACTTAATTTAAAAAAATACTTCAACCAAGGTTTCAGACAAAAAATGTATGTTTATTGGATTTTCCCACTCTATTGATTCCAGGTAAGTCCAGGTTTATAATCCAAAAAATCCATCCAGCAACTGGCTGTAAATTTTGGGAGCTGCAAACAGAACCTATCTGGAAGGAGGTGAAACTATATAACAGTATAACAAATCTAATTATGACTACACTAGTCATAGTATCTTATGATAAATTGTGAAAAAATAATCAGCTATTATGGACACAAATGAAATGCAAAAAGCTATGGGAACACATGAAAGTTATAGCTAGTCAAATTGCATTTTTAATCGCACCTTAACTATTTTAGAGTTATCAGAAAATAAGTATAAATACCTTATTATTTATAACATCAAGTTATAAATAAATATACGGTAAATACCTTATTATTTATAACATTAAAATTAGATTCAAACAACTGAAATGGAATTATTTATGGGCACAAAATGTTTAAGTCTTAACTCGAGGAAAAGATGACTGGAAGAACGTGATAGGAATATTTAATTGTTAGAAGATGTTTAATAAGTATTTAATCATTTTACAGATTCATATAAATATCTACATTGGCTGTAAATGTTAATCTTTATAATAATTATTTTAGACATGTCACTCACACTGTTGCAGAACTACTCTTGACCTAAAAGTAGGATATTGTAATCATACATTTTGCCTAACTAGCACAGAGGGTCTCAAATAAAAACTGTTGCAGCTACACATGGATTACATATAGTCCTCAACTTATGACCACAATTGAGACCAAAATTTCTGTTGCTAAGCAAGACAGTTGTTAAGTGAGCCCATTTTACAACCTTTCTTGCCATGAGTATTAAGTTAATCACTACAGTTCTAAGTTAGGGACACAGTTAAGTGAATCTGGCTTCCCCTTTGACTTTACTTGAAGGTCGCAAAAAGAGATCACATGATCCTGGGAAACTGCAACCATCATAAATATGAGCATCTGAATTTTGATTACATGACCATGGAGATGCTGCAATGGTTGTAAATGTGAAAAACGGTCATGTCACTTTTTTTCCAGTGCTATTGTAACTTCAAGTGGTCACTAAATAAACTGCTGTAAGTCAAGGACTACCTGTATTTGGAATCAAATCTATGCCCACTTAGTTCATAGATCCTCCATCTGAATGCTCAGGAAACCCACCCAATGACCTCCTAGGAACAGTGTGGTATGAATTCAGAGATGGAAAGCGGTATATCAGGATCCATAGGACTATTCGGGGTAGCATTCTTTTCATAATCTTGTGGTCAAGAGAAAGCCCTGTGGAACATGTAAAGAAATACAAGTTTTTTTCCACATAATTTCAAATTCTATTATTCTTTTATATAACCATTTCTCTCAACTAGTATACATAGAGGGGTGGGCTGCTGGGGGTTCGCAGGAGTTCGGGAGAACTTCTAGCTAAGATTCTGTGCAGTTCGGAGAACTCCTAAATCCCACTCCTGGTTGGCCCCGCTTACCCCACCCTGCTCCTGCCAGGAGTCCCCACACAGCCTGTTTTGGATACAGGTAAGTGCAGGGTGCGCGTGGAGGCTCAGGAAGGTGAAAAATGGGCCTACTGGAAGTTTGGGAAGGCCAGAAACAGTCATATTCTGGCCAGAGGGCCTCCAGACCCTGGGGAGACCATTTTTGCCCTGCTGGAGGCTCAAGGAAAACCTCCAGAGCCCAGGGAGAGCAAATAGCCCCACCACCACCATGGTGCAGGAGGCTGACCAGGCCACACCTACCATGGCCACACCAACCCAGTAACCAGGCAGAGAACCCCTTGCAAAAAAAATTGAAACCCACCCCTGTATATATGGCCATCAAAAGGAATCCCCCCCAAGGTTATTGACTATCCTCTTCTCTCATCCACATGATTATTAAATCCAAAAAGTACTAATATAGGTCCTAGTTTCACTGTAGATTCATAGTCTTGCCCCACTCTAAGTTGCACTTATTAAGGAGGCTTCTACCTTTAAATATTTTTAAATATGTTTAAATATAAGCACAGGTATTTATATAACTAAATACATTATAAAGCAAGGTTTCAGTTAATTTGGAAGGTTTGACTTGCATTCAGATTTTCTTTCTCCACATTTGATCAGAAACTGACCCTTGTCTCTGCAACCCCATCTATCTAATGCAATCTCCTTTTGAAGCAGTAGGTATTGATGAGACTAAAAATGACACTAACTCTACTAAGGTGAAAAAAATCATAGCAAGCTTAGGAAATTAGAATTTATTTAAAAACATGTTTCTTTAAAAAAAAATGTATAAACATATTGGACAGTTCGTATTTTACCACAGTAGGAAAAAATGCATTTCTACTTCTTAGTACTAATTAAATAGGGGGAAAAGCTGTGCTAAGCAGGATAATAATTGATTACTAGATTTGATAGCAGTTTTAAATGTACTGACTGAGGAGTAAGAACTATTAAACACAGTGGGACATGCATAAGGCTGCAGCGAGAGTGAGCTGGGTGCCTCTATCCGTCAGCTAATTTTTGAGTGATCCCTTCAGATCTGCAACCTCTTCATATTCAACTATGAAAGACAGTATATAAATAATTGGTTTAACGTTAAAAAAAAACGATGGAAGAAATCAAGTGGGGGAATGGTACTAAGCTTGAAGAAAGCTTGTGTCACTACTTTTTCTCACTACTGTGCAATGGATTCTGGGATTCTCTCAAACTTGTGTGTCAGTGTTATTTTCCAATATTCCAGTAATAATTTATGCTCCCATCAGGACCCTTAAGTTGGCAAAGGGAAAGAGACAGATGGCAGGACTTAAGTCATTTATTTTGGTGCCTCTGAGTCAGTCTTGACTCTTGGCAACTGCCCTAATATATCACTGCATTGTTATTTTTTTGCCAGGATTTCGGAAATGGTTTGTCGTTTGCTTTCTTCCTGGGGTTGAGCAAGTGACTGGCCCAAGGTCACCCAATTACCTTTGGGTCTAAAGCAAGACAGGAACTCAAGGTGACCCAGTTTCTAGCTTGATGCCTTAATCACTACGCCTAATCTGGAACTACTTAAATTGAATATCATCGTTGACGTATCTAGCATTAAGATTTTTGACTGGGACATTAGATACAAACACACACACCCAAAAATAGGCCATTACCACAGACCTGGGAATCAAATGACTTTAAAAAACAAAGTTGCTGATATCTTCTGGATGAATTGGTTTTCCTCAATCAAGAAAATATATATTAAAAAATATATTAAAAAGTCAAAAAGACAGCACAAATTTGGTGGCTGCTTTTCCTAATGTCGGTTTCAACTTGAAACCTTAAATGTTCAAATTAAGGAAGTATGATAGTAATCTTTAGAGTCCTTGATAATTATAATATGCCTGTATATTGAAATCTTATCCTATGGCCTGCATTATATTATAATAATAGCCTACAATTAGACTATATAATACATGGTCCTTTCTTCTGTTCATAAATATCTACATGTTGATCTATCCTAATTACATAGCAATCCTTTTCATCCTTTCTATTTTTATCCATATATTGAGATATGATTTCTAGCATTTCTGATCCATTGAGTGCATTTACAGTAAATAAATGGGACTAAGCTACAGAATTGTGGATCAATCGTGATCTTGAATAATTCTGTACTGTATTCAGTCATGCACAAGTCATCTGAAACAAAACTGGCTTCATTTGGGGTCTATCAATCTCTAATCAAAACATATTTTATAATCACCTCATTTTCTTTTTAGTAGGGCCAGCCATACTGACACTGCAATGTAGGCGCAACAGAAATCAGATTTTATTTCTGATTCTAGAATATATAAAACTATTAACCATTCAGGAATTATTGCTAAGGTCTTTTTTGTTTTCCTGAAAGCTTTGAAAGATGTTGTGAAAAAGAGACAAACTTTTTTTTTTAAATGCCTCTACTCAAAGCAATAACCAGGAAGGTTTTAATTTTGCCTTTTCAGACCTCACCAATGATTAAAATAATTCTAGTATAGTTTTTATTAAATCCCTCGTGCCCAATGTTTGCAATTTGAAAATCCTAAGTTAAAGGAAAAATGGTATTTTAAACACTACTTATTTAGTATTAAATTACTTTTTTTTTAAACAGTAAGGAAGCAGAACTGCTGGTATAGTCCAATAATAATAATAGCAACCTAGCTGCAGCATCAGAAGCGTCAGCCATAGGGATATAGGAACATTGTGTATATCTGCCAATTCCCATGGTTGACAACTATGCCACGAACTGCTTTTTGTAGCTACCTGTGAAATTAGCCCACCTCCAGCAAAAAAAGAGACGAAACAGTTCTCATGCAATACTTATGGATGAAGAGCAATCAATCCACTTTGCTTCTCTTCTTTTGCTGAGGCTCCAGTGAATGGATTTTCACAGGTTATGTGCATTATTTTTCTATTAATAGAACTTACATACCTATAACCAAGTAATGTTCCATATAACAAGTTTCTCTTTTTTATTTCCTGATGAAGAGTCAGCTCTACTGAGTTACATAACTATCATATTCTTGGCTGTTAAATACATTTTCAGAACTGTTTATATATTGTACCCTTGCAAATTTTGCCAGATCAGATGATTTATGAAGCAATGACTCCTTAGTGGTCAATTTTATTGATAAAATTATTATTATTTTATTGATATTCCCTGTACATCACTCCACCAGATATGTGGACCTTCTAGTCCATGGGCCTTTCCTAATTTTGGGAAGCTCCTCACCTGATCTGCATTGTTCTTTCTATGCCACAGACTTCAGTTTTTGTCAAATGAAATGTGGCACTTTTTCACCCTGCCACCTTTCCCTGCTGTAATATCATGCAACCTATTCTAGAATTCTACCTTTTATTTCTGAGAAAGCAGTGACATTTCCTTTCCTAAATAAATAAATAAATTTCCGTGAACTGACAGAATGCAACAGTAGGAGGCAACCCAGCTTCCGCTGCCAGTTGGCTTTCTAGCATGCAATTTTAATTACAGAATCAGCATGCTCCCCACACAGACCCATAGGGATTTATTGGTCTAAATGAAGGCAAGGCCAGACATGACTACCAATATAAGAGGAAGGGGAACTATAGTTCAGATGCCAGATTGATACTTGGGTCTGAATAGTTATTTAGGATTGCTTGGTTCTGGTGGGTCCCCAAAATAAATTCTGAGAATGAAAGATTGAGTACATGCTCTATACTTGATGTTTTTCATACCATTTGAAGGATTATTGATGATCAGCCTGATGTAGCATCTGTGGGCTTTATATTATAGTAGAATATTTGGCTGGTCATAAGAGCATCTTGTTGACATTCTGCTTGGAAACGAAACTTACTCATCAAGTGAAATAATGTTCTGTTTGTCACATTCTATAAACCACAATTGGTTGGGTTCATCCAACACAGACTAAGCCAAAATCAAATGAACCATACCATGGCTTAATATGAGTGATGAATCTAGCCTGGAGATCAGTGAGCATGATATGCAAAGTCACTGTGTGGCTTGTTTGGGTTTAGTATTTGTGCAGAACCAAATATTATGGTTTATAAACTCTAGTATACGACTTAATGTGTTTTCTGAATTTAAGCCAACTGTGGCTTATTTACTAAGGTATAATGAGCAGCCTCCTATCCCTCAAATTCTCATTTTATGACCTATAATCCACCTCTTGCCATGACTGACAAAAATTTCCAGATGACAGCACAATTTCCAGCCCTTTCAGGTGGGGAAAGAGGAAACATAAATCCTAAGATACACATCTCACAGGTAAAAAGACAAAATCAACTACAACCACCACCACCCACAAAAAATCTGCTTTTTCCCTTTCATATAATGGTTCATCCAGTAAATACATTAGATTAGATTAATAGAGTTGGAAGGGAGCTTGTAGATCATCTAGTCCACCCAAGCAGGAGACCCTATGCCATTTCTGACAGATGGCAGTCCAGTCTCTTCTTGAAAGCTTCCAATGATGAAGGTCCCACAACTTCCTAAGGCAAGCTGTTCTGTGGGTTGATTATTCTCACTGTCAGGAAATTTCTCCTTATTTCCAAGTTGAATCTCTCCTTGTTCAGTTTCCATCCATGATTCCTTGTCTGGCCTTCAGGTGCCTTGGAAAATAGCTTCATCTCTTACTCTCTGTGGCAGCCCCTCAAATATTGGAAGACTGCTATCATGTCTCCCCTGGTCCTTCTCTTCACTAGACTAGCCATGCCCAGTTCCTGCAATCGTTCTTCATACGTTTTAGTCTCCAGTCCACTCATTCAACTTGAAGTCCATCCATCCCACTCAAAATCTTAGTGCAGCTTTTGAGTTAAGTTGCCCTTCCTGCAATAAGCCAGACTTAAGCAATGAATAGCTTAATAATAGGTTATATTTAGCCTAGCTTATTCCACACAGTTGTTTAAGGAGTATAGTTGTGAAATCTTATAAAGATGTCCTTAAATTGCTTGAAGGACAACTGGGATATAAGAAAAGGAAAATGCATGAATGACAGGGTTTTGTACCTGAATGCCAGTTCTTACGCCTGCTTATTAAAGTGACTGATCATTGCCACATCTGGAACAAATGAGGGGAGGCTGTGCCAATTCTATACCAAGGGCTGCTTGACTACAGCACCCATCATCCCACACTAGTGTTCATGATGGTTCAGTTTGACAAGAGTTTTACATCATCATGCCCAAAATCACACTTGGTCCCTTTCCCTGCCAAAGCATTCTTAACCAATATTAACTTCAGACAGTTCTGACTTAAGTTATTGCCTATCCAACAGGCCAGCTCTAAGATGCTTGTAAATCATTTCTAGAAATGTTTCTGAAAAATACATTTTTCTCCTTTGCTGTAATGAATCTTTTTTTTCTTTTTCACATAGCCAAACAACAAGACACAGAGAGGGGGCTGATTCATACTCCTAGCTTTTCCCAGCTGTTATTAATCATAGAAATAGCATATCTCAGTAGTATGGGGGGGAACCCCTTCTTTAGAAATGGCACAGTTGGCTGTTGTTCCCACCATGGATGGTGTGATCAGACATAACACCAGGATGCAAGCAAAAGAATCCATGCACCTGTATTCATTTATACCTGGGCACATCAGTCTCAAAGGCCATGAACTAAAAATACTTTGTGATTTAAAAGCAAATTAATCTGAGGTGACTTTTAAAAATGAGCATCCTGGATGCACTGGGGTAATTCCTAAGCCATGATATTTCTCTTTCACACTTTAACAGCTTTGCAACTAAGGAGATAATTGAGTTCAGAATGCATAGATGGCAATTGAAAAAAGGGACCAAGGGGGGGAAAAACAGTACTTTTCTAGATCCCTTTTTGGAACCAAAGAGCAATATGTCATCATTGGAATCACAAACATTCCAATGTCAGGTCTATTTGGATCCCAGAGATGGACTCCACTATAGTAATATTATTATTATTATTTTTACAAAAAAATATCAAAATACTTTTATTTGTATCACTGGATTTTTAATTTAATTTAAATAATTTGTGGAAATTAATACCAGTTAAATTCACAGCCCCAGAGTTCCAGTGTAGAACCAAATACATATAGAATAGAATAGAATTCTTTATTGGCCAAGTGTGATTGGACACACAAGGAATTTGTCTTTGGTGCAGATGCTCTCAGTGTACATAAAAATACAAGATAAATTTGTCAAGAATGATAAGGTGCAACACGTAACAAAACATCCTACTCCAGTCAATCCAAGTACTAAACCAGTCCAAACCTAATTAACCTTTTTCAAGGTTCTTTAAATGGCTGTCCCATCTTATTCCTAACTTGACTCCATACACATGGATATTACTAAATTGAATTGCACAAAACCCATGAACTTGTGGGAAAGGAATTGGAAAATTATAGCCGACATCATAGAAAATTCTATCAAGCAAAGATAGACACTGATAAAAATTGAAATTGAAATTTCTTGATGTCGGCTAGAATTTTTCCAATTCCTTTCCCGCAAGTTCATGGGTTTTGTGCAATTCAATTAAAAAAAAACAACTAAAAATAAAGCAGAACCAAATCTAACTTCTAACAGTATGTTCTTTTGCTTTGCAACAGGGAGAAGGAAGAAGACAAGGAGATCGCGGATTTCCTACGGCTTAAGTTGAAACCTTTGGACAGCGTTGTACAGTCTCCAACCAGTAAGTTTGCATGCCTTCACTTCCCCCCAAATTATTGAAAACAAAGGTTTCTTTCATATAGATAGAAAAATAAACCAAAATGTGATTTTCTTGCTGATGACTGTTTACATTGTGGAAAGCTAAGCAATAAGGCTTACAGTATAAACCCTGATTTGTGAACCAATCGTAGTTATTTCCATAAACCACAGAAGCAAACATATTAGGGGATTGTATAATTCAAATGGTGTCAATCTCGGCCCTTATCCAGATGCTGATCCAGATGTTACATTTACTTACACCTCCGAGATGACTGCTTGAAAACTAACATTCTTAAGATCAATGTCTACTGTGAATGATCCAGCTATGCTGATGTACTTTATTTATGTGATTTAAGAGTGGTGTGGTGGCCTAGTGGTGAAAAGCTCACCTCCCACTCGGAAGGTTTGGAAGTTCAATTCTAGATAGCAGCTGATGTTTCTCTCCTAGGACTCAAAAGAAAAAAAAAATCTGCTGTGAACTCTGTGTAGGCATCAGGAAGGGAATCCAGCCAGTAAATGCTCAGCTCCATCCAATTGCCCTGACGATAACCCCCAACAGGGACTACAGGATCATAAAAAAGGAAATATTTTTTTAAAAAATTGTGTGATTTAAAGTCAAGCGCCCTGATGGTGTAGTGGTTAAAATGCAGTATTGCAGGCAAACTTTGCCCACCACTTGGGAGTTCGATCCTGATGGGATTCAAAGGTTGACTCCTTCCATCCTTCCGGGGTTAGTAAAATGAAGACCCAGATTGTTGGGAGCAGTGAGTGGTGTGGTGGCCTAGAGGTAGAGCTCTCGCCTCACAATCAGGAAGCTGTGAGTTCGATCCTAGGTAGCGGTAGATATTTCTCTCTCTGGACACAGTGAGTAAATATCAGCTGCGAACTCTGCATTGGTGACAGGAAGGGCATCAGGCCAGTAGACACTGAGCTCCATTCAGTTGTCCCGACTCCACCCTGATGCAAGGGATTATGTCTTTCAATGGCCCTGTAATCCTTTGCATGGAGTTGGGACAACTGAATGGAGCCGAGTGTTTACTGGCTGGGTGCCCTTCTTGTCACCAATGCAGAGTTCACAGCTGATTCACACACATTGTAAACCAGGTAGAGTGTGCTGTAAACCTCTATGGGGTACCATATAAGTCTAAGTGCTGTTGCTGTCGCTATTGTTACCGTCTGTTCAGTGGTTATTTATGCATGACGACAGCTGGGATTCACCCACTGATCTACGATGGTTTTCTTGGGTTAGCGCTAGGGTTGAAAGACCCAAATCTGGCCATGAATGACGCTCTCCGATTTCTGACCTTGGCAGGGGTACCTACAGAGAAGAAAGCTGAGCCTCCACCACCACCACCACCCCTTCCTCCCAACAAGCCCACCATCGCCAAAACCAGCGCTGCTCTCATCAAGGATTGCTGTGGGATGACCCAGTGCGCCATCATGTAGCGCCAGCATCTCTCTCGGGCCATGCTCTCTGCTCGACCCACTTCCCCGTTGGCCGAAAAACAACAAACAAACAAACAACTGGTGGGCGAAAAGGAATCAGGACATCCAGCAGCCAGATATTCTTGATCGTTGACTCTCCTGTTGTATTTCTTAACAGTAACTTGTGTGCCGAACTGTGCTAATTCTTGGTGACTCCTTGGTGTTGCATGGACCTCAGCGAGCATGCCCTAGGTCCGGGGTCGGCAACCCACGGCTCTGGAGCCGCATGTGGCTCTTTCACCCCTCTGCTGCGGCTCCGTTGCCGGTTGATTCCACAATTGATAGGGTTTTCGATTAGGACAGGTAGAGGGAAAAGGATGCCATGCTAGGAGGAGACTCTATGGTGGGGGAACCGGATAGCCGGTTGGCTCCAAAATTGAACGGGGGACTTCCGGTTAGGACCTTTGTGGCTCCTTTTGAGTGTTTAAGGTTGCCGACCCCTGCCCTAAGTTAAGACGAGGAGTAGACATTAACTATAACCAGAGCACGGAGAAGAACTGTGAGGCGTAGACATAGATGGGGGGGAGGGGAATGGCTTATGGCTTGCGGGTGTCATCAGGGGCCATCTGTCCTGTCTAGAACCGCGTCCACCCAGGCTCGATCTGGGTTGCGAATCAACTCAAGATTTTCTTTAACTTAGCACAGGATGGTCAGTCACCTCCACGAAAGGTAGGTAGAACAGCCAAGGTGAACGCTATGCTTAGCATGCCGTGTGAATGTATCTGATCTGGCGTGGTGAACCATCGTCTCAATCCAGCCGATAGGTGAATTCCGCATAGGAGTAGGATCGATTCTTAGCCGAACACCAGCTCTGAAGTAGAAATAACACGTAGCCGTTTTAATGGTCTGCCGAGCACTGGATGCAACCCACACCCTTCTTTCTTTTAACGGGCGGTATTTGATCGGTGGGCGAACGGAGGCAAACACCTTCCTGGTAGCTGGACTGGGTCCTTTCCGCAATGACATATGTGTTAATAAAAACGCTAAGTAGAATAGCTAATAGCCTACCAGAAGCTGACACTCTGTTCTGTTGCGGTTTGCTGTGCCTTCTTATCCGACCCACAGGATTGCTGTTCTGATCCAGCTCCCCAAACACGACAAACCCTGTGAAGTTAACTCCAAAGATTCCTTTATTAGGAGCCCCAGCAAAAAGTTTCTCTCTCACTGCAGGCTAAAAAGTCTGTCCGGCAAGGAGATGAATAATTGTCTGTCACACCTGTTCATCTCTGTCCCCTGCCTTTTATCCCTAAAGCTAGGGTGGGCCTTGACTAGCAGCGATGACTCTTCCTTCCCAAGGATCAGCCCATAGATTTCCACTGCTCTCCTTTCCTCTGCCTTCTGTGCATCAGGCACTGTACCCAGCTGTTCCTCCTCTTCATCATCAGCCACCTCCAGACCTGGGGGCTGTTGACTCTCCATCTAAAGGCTGATGGACAGCCCAGGCTCCGCCTCTGTCTCTCTCTCTTTCTCTGCCAGCTCCATTCCCCCTCCCCTTTCTCTCAGGTTGCCTTGATGCTGACCCCGACTCACACACTTCCTCCTCCTGATTCGGCTGCTGTAGGGGCTGGCGGTCAACAGGCCACAACAATCGCTCTTGTACAAGGGACATTTATAAGTTGTGTTAAGGTCACAAAAGGGGATCACATGATTTGGGGACGCTGCTACCGTCATAAATATGAACCAGTTGCCAAGCATCCAAATCTTGGTCAGGTAACCATGCTGCAATGGTCATTAAGTGTGAAAAATGGTCATAAGTCACCTTCCCCCCCCAGTGATGTCACTTCAAATGGTCACTAAATGAAGTGTTGTAAATCTAGGACTACCTGTACGGTATATTTACTGAGAGAGAAAAAAACAACGGAAAGAGAAGATCATTTGCTTGCTTGAAATTTTTATTGACAACTGCTTGGTCCCAAACGCACAAAATACCACTTGACCCACAAAAGTGCCCCAACAAATTAGACAAGTTTATATGCCATATTGTCGCTCTTCACCCACCCAGAGTGCATAGATGCCTTGATCTGTTTCGTTTCAGAACAGTAAAGAAATCAAAATGTCCAAAGTGTACGTTAAAGAATTTCATCACCTTAATTCATATTCCAATCAGTCAAGTTACATTATTTTTTTCAAGCCTTTAAAAAAACAAAAAAACCTTCATTAAATAATCTTGCATTACGGGAGAAACAAAAACAAAACAAAACAAAAAACCCCAAAACCCTCAAATTTATCCGAAACTGCACCGTGTAACTTTCAAACAGCAATTTAGTTCAGATTCATGCCACATGGATTCATGTATGATGGGATTATTCTCTACGGATCACCTGGCCACATCTGTATTTCGAATACAGAACACTACTTGGACTTTTGATTTCTTTGATTTCTTTCCCCCAAACCCCCGAAAAACTTGGGTCTCACTTTTTTTTTTTTTTTTTTAAAGATGACTTGCTCAGAACACCAACCGGTTCCGTTAAGTACGACCCACTTAATTGAGTGACGAGGCCTTTGTTTTATGCAGGTTATACATAAAGCTACAGAGAGATGGTAACACAAATGCTCGAAACACTAGAGAGAAAGGAGAAAAAAAATATATATATCTATTTCTCGAACGATCCGTTCCTCTAAACTCTAGGTCTCTAGAGAAACTGTGCTGTGTCTGAATCTCGGTTAAAAAAAAAACACAAACGAAAAACTTCCAGCGTTTCCTTACGTTCGTAATGGCTGTATAATTCAGAAAGGTTCAATGTGTGGCTTTGTTTAAAACTCCTCTTTTAAACAAAATCCATTGTTTTTTTAATTTTATTTTTAAAAAAAGAACCTATAGCCATTTGGTGGTATTTTTTTGTTTTACACCCCACCCACCCCACTTCAGTTGCTGGCTGTGAAACCCCCAGCCTTTTTTTTCCTCCCCAATCTTGTCCATTATAAAATATAATTGTTACAAATATATATATATTTTTCCGCGTTCGGTCAGTTGAAACCTCGGAATTGGGTTTTTGTTTCTTTTTTTCCTTTTGACAAGCAGTACAAAAATTTTCTCTCCTGGCAAATACAACCCATTGTAAGTGCCAAGTTTACCCGGGCCAGGGGTATAAACCTTTGGAAGACGTTTTATTTATTTTTAAATGCCTTTTCTTTCTGTCTCTTAAAAAGACGACAAAAAAGATCCCAACTGACTCAACCTCTTCTGTAAAGGCTGGCCCGTCTAAAAGCCAACAACCACAATAATCACAGCCGCACACGCATACACACACACACACACAAAATACCCCAATAAGAACTGGAAGCAAAAAAAAATAAAAATAAAAAATGACGACACACACACACAGACAAGAACAGCTTTTCCCGCACTTAGGAGGAATAAAAACCAGACACAGTTTAAAAAAAACCAAGCCGCTTTCTCGATTCATACTTACTGAGCTTCCCGTTTATTACACGTTTAAAAAGTTTTGCAAACAAGGTAAGGACCCCCCTCCCCCTAACCTTGGCCTTTTTCTAACCTCCTGCTCCCGTTTTGACACTGCGGAAGCATCAGCGCCTTTCCTGCCTTAAAAAAAACAACGCCCCGGCGTCTCTTGCGCGACTCCATGATTTATGCATTTCGATGCATATTTTTAGTGCCTTGAAATCTCAACGGTCCGCCTCTCCCCCCCTCTTCTCCCC
>JANHFT010003048.1:357584-369508 GCA_032467955.1 Pseudoxenodon macrops | reverse complement strand
GATTTGGGTTGCTACAGAAAGTGCTAACATGTCTCTCCTAATAAACCAGAACTTTGAGGAAAGCTTTGCCTTGGAGTTTGATCCTTTTAGGGATGATATTTGGAACGCTGACAACAAGATGAGTGGATACAACCTCATAGATGACCCTCCTCACTCTGCCAAGGATCTTGGAGTACTGATCTCTAATGATCTAAGTGTAACAACATTGACAAAAAAGCATTAAAAGTTTTTAACTTTATCTTGCGAAGCTTCTTCTCTGGTAATATTGTATTGTAAACTAGGGCATACAAAACCTTTGCTAGACCAATTCTCAAATACAGCTCGTCTGTCTGGAACCCACACTGCATATCAGACATTAATACAGTTGAGTGAGTCCAGAGATATTTCACAAGAAGAGTCCTCCACTCCTCTGCTCACAACAAAATACCTTATGCCATCAGACTTGAAATTTTGGGCTTAGACAATTTAGAACTATGCCACCTTCAGTCTGACCTAAATGTACCACATAAAATTATCTGCTACAATGTCCTATCAATGAATACTTCAGCTTCCAACTTATTTAACTGTTTTCTGCTGAATTTTAATTTCTCCAAATTAAAAATAAAATTTGTGGTACTATTATTTATTTATTATACATACACACACGTACAAAGAGAGAGAAATTGAGAGGGGGAGAGGGGATTTCCTGAAGACAGCCTGTTTCTAGTATTTAAGACATCAATCTAAATAGTAGGGGGACTCTAGAGTTCTAGTTCCACCTAGGTACAAAGCCAACTGGGTGACTTTGGACCATTCATTCTCTCTTAATCCTAGGAAGGAGATAATGACAAACTACTTCTGAAATGTTGCCAAGAAAACTGAAGGAACTAATTCATGCAGTCACCAGGAGTCAGCACTGATTCGAAGATACCACAATAATAAGAAAAATCCCTTTGTTCCTTCAGATGAATATTTTGAATTAATATGTAGCCATACACAAATACTGTATTTTTCGGAGTATAAGACACACCGGAATATAAGACGCACCTAACGTTTGGGGAAAAAAACAAGAAAAAAATCTGCCTCTGCGTCCCAGCAAATTGCCTCCCAACAAACAGCAAACAGTACAGATGCTATACACTGTTTGCTTTGTATTTCTGTGCATGTGTGTCTGACCTATAGAAATAGCAAAGAATTGGAGAAATGTATATTCTGGCAGTATATTAATTTAAGTTTTCTTAAATGTAGTCCCACTAACTCCTCTCAATTATTTAAATACATCTACTCCAAACATGAGTAAGTCGGGGTCTACATTTCAGACTATACTTGTACAGATGCTGTTAAAATTGATGTGCCTTTCTAGAAGTATACATTATTCTCTGCTATTTAAAAGAAGATACAATAGCACTGGGCCTCTTCAGATCAAGCATTTATTTTAAAAGGTTTCTTCATTTTGTTGTCTAGAACAATAATAAAGCAGTCTTTAAAAATAAGTCTAATAATATTAAACTGCAAGGAGGCAATTTGCCTCCTTGCAGTTTAGTTTCACTTTCAGTTTTAGCACATGCTGCCTGCCTGCATAATCAGTTGCTTGTGCTAATCAGGCTCTGGATGTTTGCTGTAAAGAGGTAAATTGCTGTGAGGCAGATGCCGGAGAGTAGGGGTGGCTGGGTGGGGCTACATTCGGTGTATAAGACGCACCCAAGTTTTCACCCTCTTTTAAGGGGGAAATGTGTGTCTTATATTCCAAAAAATACAGAACTTACTGCTTTTCTCTGCACTCTTTTCAGTTCTTCAGCATCCTTTTTTATTGGGGCAACAAGTACTGGACAAAATATTTCAAATGTACTCTGATTAGTGCAGCATAGGGTGAAACTACCACTTCCCTGGGTCTCAACACTATATGGTAGGACTGCATCTAGCTTTTTGGCAGCTGCACGATGACTCATGCTTCATTTGTCCTCTATCAGGATACCCAGGTCCTTTTCATATGTGGTATTGCTAAGCGGTGTGCTATCTAACTTTTATCTAAGATTTGTCAAGCACAATCTACTTGTAACCAACTAAACCCCATTCTGGCTCCTAGTAATTAGTTATTCTAACTCCCCAGCTACCAATTACTAATTTGCATCCAGTGATTTTCCATTGATTACTTTTCCCATTCATTTGAAGGGATACTTATATACTGACAGTTAGCTTGTTAAAGTTCATTGTACTAATTAACCAGCGGTCTATATCTTTTTCTGAACTTCCATGGATAAGGAAGACTGCTATGACATGCAATCTAGAAAGTTGCTTTGTTTTGTTTTTAGGATTCTCCTTGTTCAATGCATTGCTTTATGCCTTTAACAATAATATTAAATGCAAGATAGTGATAATACACTGTAAAACCCAAAACCTTCTCATAACTTTCTTTTTTACATAATCAGTGCAATAAACTGAAGCAATAAACTGGCTTTACAGGGCCTCTCAGAATCCCAGTTAGGTAAGTATTATCTATGCTGTCCTGAGTTTCAGACAAAAAAGATGCTGAGAATTTGGTATGAGAACTTCTTCCTACAGTATAAATATTCTAGGATTGAGTGAGTCTTTTTCCTGTCTTAGATGAAGAATGATATTGATCAACCCATTTCATACCAAAAGTTAGGGAAATGAACTAACTTTCAAAAGTTAATTGCTTTGTGATAGAAAGGAAATTCAACCTGTAGGACTAAATTCAAGGGCTTGATCTAGATTCTAAAACTTGTTTTCAATTGGCACGTGATCAGGTAGGAGAAACTTGAAGTTTTCAGAAGGTACAAAACTTCCATCTGCTTTCAGAATAATTATAGATAATCATAAAGTCTTAGTGCTGTAGAAGGTTGCAGAAGGCTTAATTGTGAGTAAGATTACTGTCATTTGTTTATTTGCAAAAGCAAGGCAATGGCAATAAATAACCAATGACCTAAATGAAACATTAAAAAAATTAAAACTTTCCCATTAAATGTAATACTCTGTAGACTGTGACATAAATTTAATAGAAATTACATGGTTCAATGTTTTTGTAATTCTACATGGGCAATCATTAAATCATAAACACCATTTAATCTAGTACTTTCAGGCTACACTTTTGGTCTATTGAGAAATGTATGCAGTGCCAGAACTCACTGTAACAGCATTGCCAACTTATGGTAAACTGGTCCAAACTTGATTGCAGAAAAGATGACTTCAGCAACAGAATTGTCAATGCCTGGAATGCACTACCTGACACTGTGGTTTCTTCGCCAAACCCCCCAAAACTTTAACCTTAGACTGTCGACCTCATCCCATTCCTAAGATGTCTTTAAGGGGCGTGCATAAGTGCACCATCGTGCCTACCATCCCTGTCCCAATATTCCTTTTTATTTGTATCCATTTCATGTATTCATAATCATATTTATACCAGTACTTATATCTGTTATCTAATACATGCTTGACGAATTAAATAAAATAAATAAACAAACCAACAAACAATTGCACTGGTAATATTTATGCTAGAAACAAGCACTTGCAACTTTTTTGTTCTGTGTTCCTTTCCATAGGCATTCTCCCTTTGATGCCTCTCAACTATCATGCAACAGATGGAAAATCAGCAGGATCCGGTATTCATCAGGCCCATGTTTGTTGTCTCTGGCATGAAAATAATCTCATGTGGAGAGGATGGGTTCCTCCTCAAAGATCTAAACTAATCTACTTCCAAGGAAGGTTAACATTTCTCATCACTGTTCAAAGCAAAGGCTTGTCCCTTCATTAATGGATCAGACTATCACAGCTGAAAGGTGGCTACATGGGCTCTGTCAAGTCACTCAAAAGCTAACCAAACTTTGCTTTAAATAGAAACAATTTTGTCAGCAATAATCCATATATCCAACATTACATTAAACAAACATGTGCCTTTGACAGAGTGCCTAAGCCAGTTTATTTAGCCAATTACCACCAAAAAAAAACACATTTTGATAGCGTGCCTTACAGTTTTAAGAAAGCAGACCATTATTATATTTTAACATGCTAAAATAAAATTTTGAGAGGACAAGAAAATAAAACCGTGTGTAGAAGAAATATAAAATCGGACAGACAGGTGTCAAGTAAGTATGAAATGTGTCATTGGCTACTAGATGGTGCTATTGTATGTTGCAGGTTATATAAATGAGTGTGCGCAAAGACAGAATGGAATTTTTTACCTGCTGATAGACATTATATTTTCAGATCGGAATTTAAAAATCCTGCATAACACATCAGTAAAAGGAAAATGTAACTAACGGTATAACATTTATTCATTGCTATTTTAGTTAGTTGAAAAAGTGTTCTCCCACATATTATACAAGACTTTATTATGTGACTCTATTATGTCTACAAGCTGTATACAGGTAGTTCTTCAGTTACAACCACAGTTTGGACTAGAATTCCCATTGTTAGCCAAGGCAGTTTTAAGTGAGTCTCGCCTTATTTTACATTTATTTTTGGCCATGGTTATCTGGCCAATCACTGCAGTTGTTAAGTGAGTCATGCATTAATTAAGCAAATCCAGCTCCCTTCATTGACTTTGCTGGTCAGAAACTGGCTGGGACAGTTGCGAAGGGCAATCACATGACCCCAAGATGCAGCAACTCTCATAAAGTTGCCAAATAGGCAAAATTTGATTAGGTGACCATGGTGATGCTGCAATGATTGCTAAGTGCAAGGATTCACTGTAATTCTTTTTTTTTTCCAGTGCTGTTGTAACTTCTAATGGTTGCAAATCATAGTCGAGAACTACCTATAATTAACAATGGCTATTTTATAAAATTGTTCATTTATTTTACACAATGATCTTGCTAATGGGAGAACTATTCTAAAACCAAATGTCAAAGCTTAGTATTAGGGCTTTCCCCCCCCCCTTCAAGGCATTAAACATATTCCAGGAATATGTTGGAATCTTCACCAACAGTTGTTATAGATTCTGGACAAAAGCCAAATTGGAGTAAGTGATGTCAATTATCTAAAAACATCTAAAACTGTTTTTCTTGTAAATGTCAGTAATTTTTTCTTGTAAATGTCAGTGCTAGTGAAATGCCTGGTAAGTATATCTTGCTACTTCAAAGTCTGTGTATTGAAGTGAAAAAAGTGTGCATGTAAATCTCTGGGAAGATTAACCGTGAACACAAATGGGAGACTAGGGCAGGGGTCTCCAACCCTTTGCTGGCTGGGGAATTCTGGAAGTTGAAGTCCTCCAGGCTTAAAGTCGCCAAGGTTAGAGACCAGTGATGGGATTCAGCCAGTTCACACCATTTCGGGAGAACCGGTTGTTAAATTTCTGAGCAGTTTGCCGAACTGGTTGTTGGAAGAAATCATTAGGGCAGAGACCCAGTTGTTAAACTATTTGAATCCCACCACTGTTGGAGATCCCTTAACTAGGGTATAATTACACTACCAAAATACAGATACGTATACAAGATTAATTTTTTACTACTCAGATATAATTTGAACTGAACACATATCACACAATTTGGTTTCTTTTCAAAAAACTATTCCCCCTCTCCTCACCTTTATTTTATTGTCTTCTTACTGAAGGTGATAATGTAATAATAGGATAGTGTTTCTTAATCTTGGCAACTGTAAGATACTTGGAGCTCAGCCGGCATTCTGAAATCTATATATCTCAAGTTGCTAAGATTGAGAAAATCTGGAACAGGAAAAAGGAGATCTTTGGATCGTGTCAACCTTCTTGGAGTGCAGGTATGTTAGCATCCAAACAGCAACTTACAATCACAATTGGGACTGGAATTTCCTTAATAGGTTATTGCAGTCTGAAGTTGAATCCGTCTATGACCAGACCTGATTTTATGACCATTTTTACAGTGGTCTTAATTCGAGTCACCATGATCATTAAGTAAATCATATACTTCAGCAAGTCTGGCTTCCCCAATGTGTTTTTCCCCCCCATTAATGTTGCAGTCATGTGACTGTAGAATACTGAAACCCATCATAAATGTGTCTGGCATCCCAGGTAACCCAGACATGAAAAACTCCTAGATGAATTAATTTTAGCTGATTACAAGGCGGTATTAACAAAATCTTGCAAGTCTGAAAGTGCAAACATCCCACTGCCACTTTTAATTGCTTGATCCATTAGGGTGAATCCTTTTTAAATTTTTCTCTGACCTTTAAGTCCCTGGGGGGGGGGCTGCCTCTCTTGCCAGATTGATTCCTAAGCAGCATTATTCCTTCTTTTCCCACAGTTATCCATACATTCCATGACAACCATCTGAATTATAATCACGTGACTGTGGGGCGTCATGTGATGGCTTGTGATGGTCATGTGAAGTTAGGTCGTAATTTGTTGTCGTAATTTCAAACTCTTGTTAAATAAATGGTTATAAGTCAAGGACTACCTGTATTCTGGGAATGGAGAAGTGTCACATGCCAACCATTTTGTGGCTTGGCAAGTCTGTTCAAAATGTCACTGTACCTGAGCCGAAAAAGCTACTACTCCTGTAAATGAACATATTCAGAAAAGAACAGACAGAGAAAGCATGTCTAGAATAGAATGGGCACAACTTTTTATTCAGTAAGCTAAATGGGATCCTAGATCTAGGCTGAAAAATTAAAATGAGCATTAGAGTTTTCTGTAGTGGCTGTTCAGGTTTTTGCAAACCCTATGTTAATAATAAATACCATGAACTTTAGTGTCCTATTAAATTATTTTCTCCATTTTGTGCTACCTGCATGAACCTGCAAAAAAGTTTGGTTTCATGAGTTTACTATGGCAACAATTCAAATTTTGCCATTAATTTCTAGGTTGGAAATCACAAACCGTATTGCGTTACAGTGGCATATAAATAATACTGTATAGAAAAATGCTGCAGAAAATCTGGCTGTGTTCCGCATCCCGTAAAACTGAAAAAGTTGTTATAGAAATTTGTAATGTTGCAGTTAATTTTCCCTTTACCCATCAATGAAAAGTCTTCCTGTCTCATTAATTAAAGGCTACTCCCAACTTCATTACTGCTAAATAATGAGTGAGTGAGTGTGTGTATGTGTGTGTGTATACATACACATATACATACATACACACTCTCAAAATAATAACAGGGCAAAAATAATACAATACATTAATAAACAACATAGGAAAGAATATGAATATTAACATGCTTAAAATCTATTCATCTTTTCATGAGGTTTCTATCCTGATAAGCTGTTTAGTTTCCAATATTATGATATAAAACATTTTGACCTCAGAGAAATCTAGATGTAGGCCTATTTTCAAATATGAAAGTTGCTAGTAAATATTCTATTATGGAGTTTCACATTGTTTTATGAGAGAAATGACTGGATATTAAAAGTATATTTATTTATTTACATCTATTCAGACAGAACAGATGGAAGCAAACACACAGGTCTAGCTCTCTGAGTACTATAAATATTCTCCCTGATATCTTGAGAAGCCTCTAGCAATTTTTTGAACAAGTTTCATATTGTAGCTGTTTATTCTGTTTTCCTGACAATATGATAAATGGAGTGGCTCTCTTGTGAAATACAAAAGTGCCAACTACTAACACTTTCCAGTTTGCATATTACAATCTCTGTCTTTAGCTTTCTAAAAACAGAAGGTATCATGTCTATCACAAATGGCAAGCGTGGATTTCTGTGGAGTTTGTACTTTGATTGAATCATAGAATCACAAGATTGGAAGCGATCTTAGAGGTCTTCTAGTCCCTGTCAATGGCAATAATCCCCAACAAATGGTTGTCCACTCTTTTCTTGAAAGCCTCCACCAATATTGCATCCACAACTTTGGGAAGCAAGCTGTTCCGTTGGTTAATTGTTCTCACTGTCTGGAAATGTTTTCTTAGTTTTAGGTTGGACCTCTCTTTATTGAGTTTCCACCCATTTATTCTTGTCCTATCCTCAGGAACTTTGGAGAATAAGTCAACCCCCACCTTTCTGTCACATCTCCTTGTGTACCACAAAACCTCCATCATGCCACCCCTAATTCTTCTCTTCGTTAGGCTAGACATGCCTAGTTCCCTTAACTGTTTATCCAGAGCCCTTATTGTCTTAGTTTATCTTCTTTGCACTTTTTCTAGGGTCTCAGCATCTTTTTTTGTATCATGGTGACCAGAATTGGACTCAGTATTCCAAATATGGCCTCACTAATGTGGTATAAAGTGGTACTATCAATTATCATGATTTTGATGCTAGTCCTGTGTTGATGCAGCCTAGGATTGCATTGGCTTTTTTGGCAGCTGCAGTACACTGCTGACTCATGCAAGTAATAATCTACTCGGAAACCTAGATCTCTCTCACAGTTACTACTCTTGATTCAGTTATCACTTATTCTAATATCTGTGCATTTGTTTTTTTCTGCCTAAGTGCAGGACCTTCTTTTGCTCATTACTGAACTGCATCTTGTTAGCTGTGGCCCAATGATCAAGTCTGTCAATATCCTTTTGAGTCTTGAGCCTATCCTCCAAACTTGTAGCATTTCCCCACAACTTAAGTGTCATCTGAAAATATGATGAGCTCACCTTCTATCTCCACATATGGATCATTGATGTTGAAGAGCATTGGCCACAAAACAGAACCTTGAGGTACCCCACTGCATGTCTCTCTCCGTATAGATGTAGTTCCATTGAGGACTACATGCTGAATGTGGTTTCTCAACCAACTGTGAATCCATCTGGTGATAGTACTGTCTATTCCACATTGTTCTGTTATCAAGTAGCAGGTTGTGGTCTGCTTTGTCAAACACTTAACTGAAGCCTACCTATACCATATCTACAGTGTTTCCCTGATTCACTAATTTAATCATTTTATCAAAGAAGTCAATATGGTTTGTCTGGCATGATATCTTTTTAACAAAACCATGCTGATTTTTGGTAATCACTTTGTTCATTTCTAGATGCTCACAAATCTGCTGTTTGGTTATCTTTTCCAGGCTTTTCTTGGGTATTGATGTCAAGCTAATTAATCTGTAGCTTCCTGGATCTATCTTTTCCCCCCTTTATGAAGATTGGAACTACACCAGCTCTTTTCCAGTCCTCTGGCAGTTCCCCTGTGCTCCAGGAGCTCTGAAAGATTATGTTCAATGGTTCTGAGATCACATGCTTCAAAACACTGGGATGTAATCCATCTGGTCCTGGTGATTTGAACTCATCTTGGGTGCATGGGCATTTTCTTAACAAACGTATTGACTATTTTGACCTGCACTCCTATTCTGTCTTCCAGTGGTGCTTTTGGTAGGATAGAGTATTTTTTTTCTTTTTGCATGAAGACAGAGGCAAAGAAAGCATTAAGCTTTTGTTGTTGTTATTTTTGGCATTTGTTGCAAGTCTTAGTTCATTCTGAGCCTTAGCTTTCCTGACTCCATCCTTGCATATTTGAGCTGTTTGTTAGTATTCTGCTTTGGTTATGTTTCCCTCTTTCCATTTTTTTATACTTAGCTTTTTTTCTCTGTTTGTCACAGAATTCTTTAGGCAGTCATGCTAGTTTCGTCTGGGGTATCTTGTTTTCTTTCTCTGTGGTATTGTGTTTGATTGGGCTTTTATGATCTCATTTTTATGACTTTCTCAAACTTCCTGAATTGTATTTCCCTTTAGGATTTTCATCCATGGAATCTTTCCTAATCTCTCTCTTGGTTTGTTTAAATCAACTCTGTTAAAATCTAAAACACTAGTTTAACCATTTTATCCCTATCCGTAATTTTTTTTTAAATGTTCTAATATTTACATTTTACTCTTCCACACCCCACTTGGTAGAAGCTCTGGAATAGAACTTCTAATTGGCTACGACAATTCTCTAAAGTTTTTTTTATTTTTGCAATCGTTTAAGATTAGGTCATAGTGGAGTGAGGTGGGCTAAAGAACATCCTATAAAAGGGTACCTCATGTAATCAGAGGTAGGTTACATATCTTTGCAATTCTGATGGACCTTGTAATCTTGTATGCACCTTCAAAAAAAACTCTTTAAAAACCTTTCAGTGCTAATGAGCCAACTTGTACTTCACTTCTAAAGAGGGAATGGCTTCCAGTACTGTGACAAGAAGCTTGAGAACAACAGTAGTAACTACAAGAAGGCTACAACAGCATGGCAGCGAATATTGCAATTAGATTTTTCTGTCACTAAGTGTCATTTAGTGGTCATTTGGAGTTCCATAACCCAGATATGGTAGACCTAGTGGTGCACATTAAATTTTTGAAAGCTACTATTACTGCTCAAGATGTGTAGCCAACACTATTCTCAGATGTGAGGTGGGAATGCCTAGGCAAAGTTATGGGCCCAGAGTCTTTGGTTAAAGATGCTTTCTTTCTGGCAGATACTTCTTCAACTTCAACACTCCCACCAACACTGAAAGGACAAGAGACTATATAAACAGAGAGCAAACCCCGCCTCCTTCTGGCATTGAAGATGCCAGAACCAAGCTCAGAGAGGACTTCACTTCTTTGATTGCCAGAGGACTATTCCCCTATCTAGATTGATTATATGGAGTCCAAACTAGGCTTCTTCTTGCTTTGGGTTATCACAAAGTCAAAAAAATAGATGAGATAGAATATCAGCTGACATTATTCAGAGACATCATAAGAAAAAGTCAGAATTTCAAGGTGACCTTGATGTTAGTCACTCCATGTACTGTTTTACTGTATTTTCTGCGATATTAAAAATTCTCTTATTCTGTCTCTTCTGTGACAGCATCCAGGATTAAAATATCTTCATTATATAAATGTTTCGATTCCTTCACTAGCATTGCCATCACTGTGACTAAGTTCTGTTGTTGCTGTGAAAACACTGTCAAATGATTACCGTATATCCCAGGTTATTACAGTTTCATATTTTTTACGTGGAACATTAATCATCATCATAATAATGAAGCATAGGAAGCTTATAAATAAGGAAAATTGGCCTTAGACTGAAAGAAAGTGATATCTAGAAGAGAGAACTTTCTTTTATTTAAAAGACTGGGTCAAAAGCAAAATAATTTCTGCAGTTTCTTCCATAAAGATTTCTTCATTTAAGATTGGTATTGTAAGGAAAATGCCCTTCTGACCATAACCATCTCTTTTGGCATTGTTGATGAAATTGTATTGTATTCCAGCCCTTCTGAATCCAGTTTAAACCTGCCCAGGGGTGGGTTGTAAATAGTTTTGCTGCCAGTTCGCTCAGGGTTGTGCTGTGTGTGCGTGCGCATGCAGCGTGCATGCATAGCAATCAAAAAATTAGCAATCAAAATCCAAGATGGCAGCACCCACGGAGACACTGATGGAACCTGTTCCATGACATCATCGCAGAGTTACTACCAGTTCTATAGAACCAGAACCGGTAGGAACCCACCTCTGAATTTGCCCTAGCAATTGTCAGATATATTAGCAAAAGGAGGAGTTTTAAGTTTATAACACTAGAGGAGAACTAGTAGCTTGCTCTCCCTGGCCACTAGTTATGCACAGAGATGAGTCACCCAATTAGTGCTCACTTTTAGTCAATAACCAAGCCTCATAATGCCCTTAGATCTGAGTCCAAATACAAAGAAACACATTTCTTTCCCCCTTCACAGAAATAAAAGAGAATACACTGAGGGTTCCTTGATGCTCTCTGAGCCTGTTTGTTTGTTTGGTTTTTGCAGACTTTCTTGCAAACTAGGTAGCATCATCAGTGCATTGATAATGTTACCTAGTTTAGGTAATGAAATATCTACAAGAAAACTACAAGCTCAGAGAGCATGAAGAGCTCTCATTTTAACCCTGAGCTACAAATATGCTGCTCTGTCAGAGAATACACTGTTAGCTTTTCAATGTTTCTTTTTTTCCTTGATTGGAAATTTAGCCATTTTCCAAACTCCTAATGCCTATAATTATGCTGGAAACCAGGTCCCTTCCAAGAAGGCAGTGATATCTTATTATTTAACATGCACCTCTTATTGCTTTAAAGCACCATTCCATATCTCTGATACAATA
>JANHFT010003048.1:302380-314819 GCA_032467955.1 Pseudoxenodon macrops | reverse complement strand
ATTTTTTTCGTTTTTTTTCTTCTGTGCATGCACAGAAGCCATGTTTCCGACACTGCGCATGTATCGCCATCTTGTTTTCAGACTTTTTTTTGGGAATTTTTCGGGAGGTTTTTTCTACTGCGCATGCGCACCCATAAGGCGTGCCCACACGGCACAGGAGGCAGCGAACCGGTGGCAAGGTAAGTTAGAACCCACCCCTGGTACAAGTATGGGGCAAAATCTAACTGGCAGAATGCAGCCTAACTTTTTCTGCTAGTAACAACATCTGAACTTCATTTCATGAGTCTCCATTTTCTCTCACGGCTTGTAGACAATTGTTAGAGAAAGACAGTAAATGCACAGATCTCTTAATGTCTCTGATCCCAGCCACCTTTCCCACAACATTAACAGCAGACCTTCCCTAACCTCCAAAAGAAAAATCAGTCATTGTGCATGTTACATATGCATAAAAGACTTCAGTTTTCACTCCAGTCCTGGGAATTAGCAGAAGTTACATACTCGTCGCTCATTGGCCCATTTGTGCGGCGGGAAATATAAGTGGCTGGCCAGGCTGACCTTTAAAAGAGGATGCTGTCAGCCCGGCGGCTTGTTTTTTCGACTGCGGTTTTTCCAAATAAAAGTGCTGAAGTTGCTTCTAGTAGTCCTGCCTCTTCCTTATAAAGCCACACTTAATAGTGCAATAGTTTAATGCCATAGAACATGTCTTTGTATGAGGGAATTCTTATTTGAAGTCAGTGAAAGAGTAGAGTTAAAGATCAGGTTTCTTTTGGTCAATTTTGTTCTTCCCTTTTCTTTCAGAGCTGCACAACTCTGCATAACTTTCATACGTGTGGGGTGTAAAGTACCAAGACTGAGCTGTAGTTGATCTGTCGGTGTCCCGGTTTTTCAGCATTCCTGGGTTCTTCTTTCTTCAACTCACGTACATGTGAGCAAGTACGGTAAGTCTAAATAGTGGCATACATGACTCACTTCCCTCCAACCTGACCACTGTGCTCCTATTTTACCTGTGGTCACAATCTGAGGAATCAGTAGCCCTCATCAAAGATAAGAACAGCCTGTACAACAGAAACCAAAGACGATGAAGGACAATATCCCACCGAAATTATTATGCTGGGTTTATCTTTCAGTTAAATGAAACAAACTGTTCAGAAGAAATTCTGTTGAATTATAATACTAAATGCTGAATGAAACCCTCTGTAGCCATTTCTTATCTCTCCTTTAGGTCTTCAAATATTTTGGGCCACAATGTTGGTGGCTTGCTGAGAAGCCAAGCTTGACTTGAGCAAGTCGGTACTTTAGTTTACCTGACGACTATCAGCTCGACCACTGAGTAATTGGATTCGTTTTTAGAAAAATACTATGCATTCTCTTGAAAATTGGAGCTGACTCCATAAAAGCAAGCTAGCTTAATTGCTTAGATAGTGCAGTAAATGTTAGGAAAAGTGAATTCATGTAATTGCTAAACTGACTTTTCTAGTGAAAATTGCTTGTCAAATGCTAAGTGACCACTGATTGCAATGAGCCATATCCTTTGAATTGCTAAACACTTTAAGTCTAAATTCGTTTTATCGGCAGACAGTATTCAACTGGCAAGAAAACTACATGAGCTACAGTCCCTTATTCTGAGATGCCCACCTTTCTAGGTAGCCTAAATCCATCAGTTCAAGAGCCTATTCAGGGGGGGGAAAGTCATTGAAAAATACCGCCATTTATTCATAAAACTGTAGTTAGGCTCTGGTGATAAATTGTAAATAACATGTGGGAATGACCTTGGCTGAATGGATAAGAGAAGCTGCCTAGGGAATGGTCAGATAAGAGAAGGTACTGTACATAATGGGTGGAAGAAGATGCTTAGCGGGGACCCACTCCCCAAAGTTCTCAGACTGTAAAGGAAACAAGGAGATGGCACGTGATTTGTATTTTCAGATTTGCAGGTTCCTGTTAATGTAACCCTATAATCAAGTAAGCTCAGTGGCTAAGGTTCTGAACTTGTCGATCAGATTGGCAGTTCGAATCCCTAGTATAGGTCTCCTGCATTAGCAGGGGGCTGGACTAGATGACCTCCAAGGTCTGTTCCAACTCTGTTACTGTTAAATAAGTAGCAATAACTCATTTGGTTATGTTTCCTACTGGTGTATCTGGGAAGGCTGACACAATTTCTCCTAAATTCAGCTAAAGCCGAGAACTTAATGAACACAGTCATATACTATGATTAGTAGCAACTACAGAAACAGTTCCCATTAACATTTCAACATTTTCTTTTCATTTCAACATTTTTTCCCAATTTCCAAATCTCACATAGAGTCCTGGGATTTCCTCATATCAGACCTGATAAGTAGCAGGACAGAAATGTCAAGTCTGGAAATATGTAGCATTAATATTTTAATATTATACTAATAAATAAAAAGCAAGTATGAAGATTTCAGAGAAACTTAAAATTTAGAATAAATTTATCTCCCCTTATATCGTAACACAAAATAATAGCCATTGCGATATTATTTTTAATATATTATTAAATTAACTCTTTCACTGATTCCCAAGCTCAACCCACTGTTTTTTGTATATGCTGTTGCAAGTGCCTCCGAACAGTTTTTCCAAGGTTATCTCCAGGGCTCCCTACACTGCCCTGTTTCCAGCCAAGAGTTTGAACTGTTTAATTTTTTTTAATGTACCTTTCTGGTAGCCTGACCCGGAGGTATTTGCACATGTCTTCCATGACAGCAACTACTTCTAATTTAATCTGTGGTAAAATCACACAAGCAGCTGTATGACATTTTGACTATCTCAAAGAGCATAGAATACTTTTGCAAAAATACTGTCTGTGCTAAGCACTGCATTAAGCCACAAGTCATGATTTATAAGCCACAATGCCTGGGCTTACTGATCAACCTACCGGTATGTCATTATAGGGGTAGTTTGACTTTGGCAAAACACAACAGGGGACCCAACTCACACTTTTCTTCACTCCTGGGAATTATCATGTTGGTGACCACCAACATTTCATTGGTCAAATGATCAATTTAGGAAGTGGCTGCAAAGATGATGTCTCTCTTATGAAAGAACAGGATATTTTATAAAGCCAAGCAATTTGAAGGCATCACCCCGTCACAAGTCAACAAAGAAGCTGAAATTTAAAGGGCAAACATTTAAATAGTAGCTGGGGCAGGGGACCCATTGGAAACAGAATGCCTATTGTGCAGTTTAATTGTTCTAAATTCCTAATATTTGATGCCTATACTTAAAAAAAAGTCTTATCACTTGATTCATATGATTTCTACTATATTTAACTGAACAGATCCTCACCGCAACCTTTTAAAGTACCGGTATATGTTAGTGCAGTATTTTATGAATAGACTTCTTTTGTATTTCATTTTGGCATTCAGCCATCCCAAAGTTTTAAATAGAGCCATTTGTCAAAAGGCCAATGGTTTTATCACAGTGAAAATTGTGCGATCAGCCATGAGCAAGATCTGATAGCAAATCAAATGATTTGGATCAGTTAAGATGGCCCTCGAGCAGACAAATGCTTTCCGATTCAGAGATGTAGCCTTCACTTTTTTCAAAAATGCACTGAGAGAAGCCAGATTTTTAGTTATTATCTTTACAGATTATGCTATTATCAAATGCACATATTGTTCATCTACAATTCAACTTTTAAATTCTGGCGTGGCATATTTTATTTCTTCGATTTATGTAATAATACATACCGGTAATTTCACTCCACTGCCTGTTAACAAGTTCTAGGCTTATGACTTGTTTCAAAAATCCAAAGCAAAATCCTGCTTTCAGTTGAAGTGGGCTGACCAAAGGTTGACAGTAAGAAAAAAATAAGACCAAAAGCATGGCTATCTGAAGACTTACAAGTATATTGTAACCCTGGTTTCTATTCACCACAGATATGCAAAATAGGGAACAACTTGAAAGATACCAATACATCTGCCTTTCTATCAATGTTACAAAACGTTCCAAAACTTTTAGAAATCAAGTTCTGTAATATCAATCAAGTGCAATTATGTTTTAGAGCCTTAGGAAATAGGAAATAGACATAGATTCAAGTAACTAGGACAATACTAGGACTTTCTGCGACATAGATTAGCCTATATTTATTTCCTTGAAAAATTTAATTTTTAATTAAAATTTTTAATCTTTTTCTAACATGAGAATGAAGTTAAAAATATACTTTTCAAAGTTCTCTAAATTATCTGCCTTTTCTGCCATTATTCCCACCCTCTGGAATTATAATTTTCAGGCTATAATAATAATAATAGTCACTTGTTGAGTTGGGCTTTATAGAAACCAAATAAATAGATATTAATTAGTCTGAAAAGGATGTAATGTTTTTCGTCTCTAGTAAATTGTCAAAGCTTTCTCTTTGAGTAACATTGATTTTTTCCCCATGTTACATAAAGCATGAATTCATTCCCTTTTTTCTCAGACCTATCAGGCTGACAAAGACTGTGTATATAAATTTGCATATTTTACCCTTTTAGTCTTTCATGTTACTGTCATTCCTTTATATACCATTTTACTTTACATCACACTATTATCGTTCTTACAGTTAACAATATTAAGTATAGTTTTATCTGTAGATTTTAGTGATACAGTGATTTTACATTCCACATTACACTTATAGTAACTGTCCCAAGGGTGCTTTGTAAAGAGGCAACTGGACTTTCTGGTTTTTCTTTGAAGATGTTTCGCTTCTCATCCAAGAAGCTTCTTCAGCTCTGCAGCTTCTTGGATGAGAAGTAAAACGTCTTCAAAGAAAAACCAGAAAATCCAGTTGTCTCTTTAAAAACCATCTTTGGGACAACCATGACCTGGATGACTGAGAATCTCCATAGACTCTTACAGTAATTACAGTATTTTTATCTATCCCATAGATTTTATCCCATAATTTTATGCAATTTACACAAATTTCTTCTGTTGTCTTTATAAAATTAATCTGACAGTCTTGATGGTCATTGCCATCACAATTTTGTGGTCAGTATAGCCAATTTTAGTAGTAAATAGATTGGATCACAGCAGCTGGCTGTTTTTTTATTCTTGAATGTTGTGTTTTATGATGGGATGGGTATGCTGGCCAATAACTGTAATGGTATATGGGAATGACCTTGGCAGATGGCGGGAGAGCTGCCTAGGGAATGGTCTGATAAGAGAACGCATAACTCACAGCGGCATAATGGGCAGAAAAACTGGCTCAGAAGGGCCTTCCCTCCCTTCCACGTTATCAGGTTGTAATGGAAATAGTGGGAAATTGATTCATCTGGTTTTGTTTCCTGTCTGGTCTATCTTGGAAGCTGACAATGACCACAGTAACAATACTCTTGTTCCTCCTGTTTTGGGGCACAGGGCAATTTCTTAGTTGCTGTGTGGCTAGAGACAATGACTGTACCCTCTTCTTTCTTGAGTAGAAAAGCCAACCGTCTTCATAAGGAGGGGGGGGTGACTTGAAGAATGCGGGATTAGCAAAACAATTTTGAGGATTAGAGGTTTTGCTTATGTTCAGAAGAGACAAATGTGTTTGGCACCATTTAAGTTGTGATAGTTTCCTAGATGGAAGGGATTCTCATACAAAGACTTGTTTTTGTTTCTCTTGCTTTTGCATAAGTAAATGGGCATGGAGATTGCAATAAACTGTTATCATGGGCAGGAGAAATGTCCCTGGAATCCCAATCTTCCCCTTCTCACAATTAAATTACGATAATCTATGCTCCAGGTGTATGCTTGCTTTAACACTAAGCCAGAACCAAACAGCTTGCATTATGGCTTTATGTAATACAATATATGAAACTAGTTTTTAGGTCCACTATATTTAATTCAGCTTTCATTATTTAAAACTGACATTCATCAGAATTAGAATTTCTTAAACGATTTCAGTAATTCTGTGTAGTATTATGGTGTCCACATTTACTACAATAAGCTATAGTAAATAATTCTGATTTCTGGTCCTGTTTGTGCCTTGATCATTGGCAAATGTTAACACAGCTACCTGTCACACTACCCTAATATAATAAGCAACATTATGCAAAGCACAGAAAAACAGGAAGAAATAGTAAACAAGAGAAATTAGAGACATGAAAAAAAGGAAGAGAAAAATAAAACAGGGCAAAATTATTTACCACACTATTCCTCTCAATACATCTCTATCCTTGTGAATCATCCTTGTTTTTACCATGTCCATCATCTGTATCATACACTGATTTTTGTTTTTAACTGTCTCTTCTTTTTCTCATTTTTAGGATATCTACTCCATCCAACCACAACTTTGTGTTCCTCTTCTTCTCTACCTCACGTATTCTTCCCTCTTAGCATTTCGTTTGCTGTTTGATCCTCTTTAGTTTCCTTTTGTGTATATACATGTATGTGCCTTTGACTCAGTTTAGATTCCTGGCGACTGCCTGGATTAGTCCCTGCACGTTAATATGTCATCTATTCATTCTTAACTCTACTGCTTCTTATTTTGTGTCATCATTAAGGACACACTACATTTAATTTACTTTTATATTTTTTCTGCCATGCTCAACTCTCACATTTGTATAACAAATAAACAGAAGCATTCGACAGACAGATAGATATTTTCTTTCTTTCTAAAAACATTTTATTTCTATCAACAGCTTACTTACTAGCCATTACTTTTCTACATACATTTTGCTATCCTAAAATTTCTTCAGTGTTGCAGTCTTTTGCATACAACTTCATCAGAATGCTCTATTTTTTTCCTCCATTTATTTAAAACTAGCAATTGCTTTATTTTCCCAGCTAACCTGTTTTTTGTTCATTTTCAGATCTCTACTCCTTGCTACAATGTACATTATATTTACTATTCGCTGCAAATCATTTGGTTCTTAGCCTAGGACACACTATTGTTTGTATGCAGAAGTATATATGCACATTCACATCCTTCTAATGACATTGAATCATCCCATATACATTTATTTGTAAATAAGGGGGCACAATGGCTCAGCAGTTAAAAGATGCTGAGGTTATCACCTCTAAAGCTGAAAGCCCAGGTAATGGAGTCAGCTTCCATTACTTGTCCCAGCTCCAGCCAACTTCGGAGTTCGAAATGCAAGTAGATAAGTAAGAAAGCACTTTGGTGGGAAGGTAACATCATTTTGTGCACCTCATCATATAGTCTTGCTTGCCACATGACCATGGAAGTGTCTTCAGACAATGCTGGCTCCCTTGGCTAAGAAATGGAGATCAACACACACACACACACACACACACACAGAGTCAGACATGACAGGACAGGGGAAACTTTATTTTATCTATAAATGCATTAAACACACAAATGCTATGCAAATATTCAGAGAATTATTTATGATAGAAACAGTCCCGCAATCCAAACAGCTATATTGTGGCGCAGCGATTAAAGTGCAGTATTGCAGGCAAACTCTGCTCTCAGTCTGAAGTTTGATCCTGACAAGGCAAAAGGTTGACTCAGCCTTCCATCCTTCTGAGGTTGGTAAAATGAAGAGAGAATGTTTGGGGCAATATGTTGACATTGTAAACCATCCAAAAAGGGCTGTAAAGCACTATGGGATGGTATAGAAGTCTAGGTGCTATTGCTATATATTGGGACAAATAGCGAAGTATATAGATAATATTACAGAACAGAATTCTGGAATTAAATTGGTCCTGCAGATCCAAACAACTTATCCGTGATTCATCTGGTGAAATGTAGAATAATGCTTTTGTATTTTGTCCAATGTGAAATATTTAAACTGTCATGGTGGTCTCTATTGAAGTTTAAATACAAAATTAATATCCATCTCCTAAATCCTGTACACAGAAACTCATTTGCATGTTTGTGTAATACATAGCCCAAACGAAAGTAGTTTATAAAGAATATCATTGTAAAACCAGCTCATCAAAGCAAAATTTTAGGGCTACGAGACATGGCAGTACAGAGAGACATTTAACAATACAGCATTAGCCAAAACGTTTAATTGGCAGATAGCACATAGAATCTTGATTCCATAAAAGAATCTGCCCTTTGAATCTGTCACATACCATAATGGTCCTCATGACTTTCTAGGAGTTGAGAGAGGTGGGGGAAGGGGCAAATCAGATTTGTTTTATGCTTTTTTAGGCAAAATGTGGCAATTATCTGCCTTTTTGCTTATTGCTCTGTTGAATGCACAGTTGGAGCCGACTATGTCTCCGATCCCTTCATTAATTTTTGAATTATGGATTTAAAGGCCTTGTGGCAGGATACCAAGGCTGCTTCTTAGCCTCATAAAAATGGCTACTTTGGGGGATATAAAATATGCATTATATCTTTCAAAATGAATATTGACAGCAATAGTCTTTCATCACTGAATGCCTTTCGCGAAGGGAAAAGCTCCACCTGTTTGGTTTTTTTGGAGAGATGTGTCTGCTTGTGGAGATTTAAAGTAAATTTCTAGGCTCTCTTCCAGATATGTAATACATTGTACTGTACTTAAAATTGTAAAAAAATATCATTTCAAGAATGAAATTTGAACTGAATAATAAGTATAGAGATAGTCCTTATTTAGCAACCACAACTGTTATCTACAACTTGGCCGTGAGCAAAGCAGTCATTATGCAACTGTGCTTATGATCTTACTTTTTCTTTCATTTTCTTTACAGATGTATGGAGATTGTGAATGTGAGGATTGATTGTAAAGTTACTTTTTCAGCACTGTTGTAACTGCAAGTGGTTGCTAAATGAGAACTACTTATAAAAGTTGAACATCTGTGAAGAGTATCAGTATTGGAAATGCCCAAAGCAAAATTTCAGGAATTGATAATTTAAACTGTGTGCCCTGTATTAGGAAAAGACTGTAACTCCATGTGCATTAAACTCTGGCATATTTGCTCATGTCCATCTCGGACTGTCACCCATTTAGCATGGCTTCTGGGAAGTACACCATTAATCGCAGTTGCTCTAATCTCCCAACTCTTAGCTGCATCGTAAGAGGTTCCTTTCTGCCATGTTTCTCTAACGTTTCCCTATATGTGGAAACAATAGTGCATAAAAAGGAGGAACCTCAATTCCTCTTTTTTCCAACGAAGAAATTATAAGTGACTACAGTCGCTATAATTTTGACCCAAATCTCTTCAGCTTTTACTTCGGCTCTTCTTTGATTTCACATCTATAGGTCAGAGGTGGGTTCCTACCAGTTCTATCTGGTTCTATAGAATAGGTATTAATTCCGTGGTGACGTCACTGAGCTGGTTCTGTCAGTGGCTCCGTGGACGCAGTCATCTTGGATTTTTGCTTCTGTGCATGCGCAGAAGCTAGTTTTTGACTGTCGCGTGTGTGCTTGCCCGCATACTTTGTGCGTGTGCTCAAGGCATGACCCTGAGTGAACGGCAGTAAGAAGATTTAGAACCCACCTCTGCTATAGGTTAACTCATGGAAACCTTTGGCTCTTCTACTATTTTAATCATAACTAGCTCCACAAATTCAAGCATTGACAGAAGATGCATTTCCACTTACTTTTCTAATTAACCATTCTGGGTCTTGAAATTCAAATGTACCAAATGGTGTTTAGATCTGTCAACATTGCCTTTTCCTCTGGGAACTTAATTGATACCTTCCTTCTATCTTTTCTCACAATTCAGCACAGCAGATAATTTGCTATGGATTCCACTCATTACTAGCACCTTAGGGACAAGCAGCTTAGACACACAACTGATTTTTTTATTTTACACTTTAAGTGTTTTAATATATATGTTTACCTAGGAATCTGTAAATGATAGCTACTCATTTGTTTTGGTTCTTAATCTTAAAAAAAAGGTTAGGCAAACGTCTGATGGCTGAGAACTGCACCTGTTTTCTTTTCAGGGATGTGAGAACGAGAGCAGAGGTGAAGCAGAATTAGGTAACATTTTGGACTGAATACAAAAGTCAATGACCAACAGGGCAAAAAAATTTTTTTATGTGGTTGAGTAAGAGAGAGAGAGAATGAATGAATATTGAATTATTGAATCACTGAAGGGTGATTGGATTAAGAGGAAGGAGAAGACCAAGAAAGTTACAGGTGCATGGAGGTGATGAGATCCTGAAAAAGAGATGAGAGAAGTTTTAAAGAACAAAAGGTAGGATATGAAATGGAAGGTGAATATAATGCAAACGATAATAGTTTGTGAGGACAAAGGTCTGGAGAAATAAAAGTTTTCTTTTATAATTTTTATTTTTCTGTCTTCTACTTTCTTTTTTTCTTTCCAGTTTGCATGATACTTGGAAAAAAAATAGCATGATGAATAAGTATGTATATACAGTAAAAGCATAATTTTACAGATTATTTTTATTCAGAATAAAATAGACTGAATTTTAATGCACTCTAAAATGATTTTTTTTGCTTCTGAAAGTTAGTCAGTAATTGCATAACTGTAATTTATGTTTTATGTCATTTGCGTCAATTTACATAATTAAACAATTATGGTAAATTATATCAGTTATGTATCTTCATATTTAACAGGTACTCAGATTTAACGGACACCTTTTCCCCTAATTGATCTGTTAAACTGAATATTTACATTATATTTGTCATTTGTTTCCCACTTCACAATGTAAAGGATAATTTTAAGGCTAATTATGCCTCATTGTCTGCAAATTGTAGAAACTTATTTGGTTTCCAGTTCTCCTATAAGGATCAGGAATGTAAACTACAGGTTGTCCTTGACTTATGATCACAATTAAACCCAGAATTATGGTTGTATATTGTGGTGGTTCTTGAGTGATTGCTTCACTTAACAACCACAATCCCTGCTCTTTTCATAAGCAGAGCATGGTGTACCTCAGAATGGAGGAGGCCCTGGGAAGCCAAATTTTCAGGCCCTTTTGGAAGACCAAAAGGATGGGTGCAGATCTCACCTCGAGGGGCATGATGTTCTCTCTCTCTCTTTGCATATTCAAACAAGCATTTTACCACTGAGAATTTTAACAGGAAGACTATTTACACATTTGGACTGAGTATATTAACGTATTTAAATACATTTAAATTTAGGAATTAAATTAGCTTAATTGTATAGCATTACAAAAATATGTATGTAAGGTTAGCTTTATTAAGACAGAAAAATTAGTTTGTGCTTCTTTATACATTTGTAGTTGTTTTTTCTCTTTACATGTAAAATAAAACTATTTAAAAAAGGAACAATTTTGAATTATGTTTTGAAAATTGCTGAGAATCTGATCCATATCACAGCATCTCCTGATTACACAATTTATATTAATATACTTACTTGTAACATTCTTCAAATACCTTAGATAAAGCAGACAATAGTTTCTTTCCTGTTTTACAACTTTTATCTAAGAACTTCCGAGCAATTCTTTTTTTTAAAATGTGGCTGTACTGCCAGAACTGCATCCTGTAGTATGCACTAACAATTTGAATTATGTTCCTAATTCACAAAAGCATAAACATGTCCTTCAGTCACTACATGTAAAATTTGCAATGGAATGGCTAGTAATGCCACCAATTCTCAAGGAAGCATGTGGAACTGCCATTACTGAAAAGTTGATTTAAAAAAACTTTAAAAAGAGAGTCAGTTTGGTGTAGAAGTTAAGGCACCAGATTACAATCTGGGGGTTCTAGTGCTACTTTAGGGGCCAACAGAGTGATCATAGTGCAGTCATTCTCTCTCATCCCATCTCTCATGGCAAACGACTTCTGAAAGACAAAACTACAAGGATCTATCTAGGCAGGTGCCAGGAATTAATATTGACTGGATGGTGGCAAAATAAAAATGAAAATGAAAAAAAGCATCACATTGGGATTTAGGACATCTCAAAAGCCATCCTTCAAGCTGTCAGTCAAACTTGTGATACAATTTCTGCAGACATCGTAAGAATAATTTGTTTCTGCTTCCTAAATCCCTGGCTGTTTTCTTTAAGAAGTAAGAATGCCAACAAGGAAGTCAGGTTTGTTTGGCAATAAGTTATATAAGGAGGTTTTATAAAAGCTCAATGTAAACATTTAATTTTTTAAAAAATAATGATTTGGCAGTTTTGTAAATAAGAAGACACTGTGCCATGAAGTTAAGCTTCCTGGGAACGGAATTCAAGGTCTCTGCATTGGTTGTGTCCTGTTTTGGGAGAGAGGAACATCTTAAGACCGGACTATTCTGGTTGTTGGTTCCAGCAGCTATGGAACTGAGCACTGCAGTATAAAATGCACAAATGTGGAACAGGATTCAACACTTGAATAATACTAAAATAGAAACACTTTCCAATGCAGATTTCAAATTCTTCCTCTAATCAGCAGCTACAGCTTAATTGTTTTATTGTATTATAAGAAGGAAGGAGGGAGAGAGAGAGGGAGGAGGAGGAGGAGAATTAGAAGAAGAAGAAGAAGAAGAAGAAGAAGAAGAAGAAGAAGAAGAAGAATTAGAAGAAGAAGAAGAAGAAGAAGAAGAAGAAGAAGAAGAAGAAGAAGAAGAAGAAGAAGAAGAAGAAGAAGAA
>JANHFT010003048.1:259501-271031 GCA_032467955.1 Pseudoxenodon macrops | reverse complement strand
TTCTCCAATTCTTTGCTATTTCTATGGGTCAGGCACACATGCACAGAAATACACAGCAAACAGTGTATATCATCTCTGCTGTTTGCTGGAAGGCAAATTGCTGAGAGGCAGATTTTTTTTTCTTGTTTTCCTCCCCAAAAGCTAGGTGCGTCTTATACTTTGGAGCATCTTATACTCCGAAAAATACAGTAAGAATAAAAAAACAAAATCACAGAAATGTATGCCTCACTATTTTTATAAGTATATAAAACCATGTCTGCGGAAGTGCAGTCCCACCCCATCCCATCAGCCCTCCAAGGTCAAACCCAATCTTGATGTGGCCCTCAATAAAATTGAGTTTGACACCCCTGCTCTACATGATTATTCTGCACCTTGAGTGTCACTTGTGCCATAGCAAGAAATTATCCACCTAAGAAAAAAAAAGTAAGATGCTCAGATAGGAGCCTGGACATTCATTTCGAACATTTTTCTACTCACCAGTAGAGTGCCAGGTTCTTAACTGCTATAGGGTAACTGATTTTTGAGCAACAAATCATTTTTAGAAGAAAAGAGTTATGTAATTATTGTTACAGTAAATCTGTGTATTGTGGCATAAATAAACAAGGCAAAATGCAGTATCCTGTTTGAACGCAAAATGCATTTGTTAGAAATGTAATATTTAGATAAGTAAGAATTCCAAGGTAGATCTATATGCCAACAATGGACAATGTTCGTAAAATTTTCTCAAGTTCCAATAAAAGGTATGGGACCTTCTTGTTGTGACCATCATTATCCGCTCTTTTTATTATTATTATTTACTTTTATTGAGAGAGTATACGAGCGTGCTAATTATTGTACCAGATTGGTTATTTCCTCCTAACTTTATTAAATGACACTGGAAACCAAATTGTATCTTTGAGACATGGTTAAATTCTCACTCCATTCAGCTCTAGCCAGGGTACAAATGCTGAAACTTAATGGGAGCTGTAACAGTAATATCTGGAGGTCATATCCACATATTATCCAGCTGTTGTCCATGGAGTACAGCAAAATTACATCTGGTATGTGCTGCTGTATAATTGTAATTTGTCTCTATGTGCTGAGTTCACATAAACCAATGAATGTGTTTAATTTGTTTGAACTATTATAGAGTAGCATAAAGCCATGCCCTCAATACATTATAGTCTAATTCTTTGATATTAGTCATTATGTTTTGCTTTATTTTTTGTACAAAAATATCTGATAGTGGGGCTTTTGCTTTTTGGTCTTATTTACCTCTGATTTACAGAACTGTTTAGTTTTTTTCACGCCTTTTTTTTTTTTGGATCTAATTGCAAATGCCATACTAAATGTGTTGGGCAAAGAACGGAACATACATTTTCTGATATAGCATATAACTCCATCAGATGCCTTCAACATATGTTTCTACATTAACCTGGGTATTTGCATCAACTCCTTATACTTTGTTATATTCTTTATCACATTGGGATTATTGTATATTATTCAAGCTGCTCAACTGTTTAAATTTTCACCTAATAGAGTTTATTGTTTCACCCTATTTCATTATATGTTAATATTATCAAAACCATTTCAGTTGGAAATGTTGGGAAAGCATTCACAATACATTAAATACAGCTTTGTATGGAATTGGGTTTTTCTATAGACTTCCATAGTCTTTTCCTTTGAAATACCTCTCTAAGGGTAGATATTTCCTACCCTTAGGGAAACAAAAACCTTTTGTTTTTTTCCAAAACAAAATATACTGTACATTCAAAGCTTGTTGTGTGTAATGATGCTGAAGAGGCAACCAATGATGTCATTATAAAATATTTGCTAATTATTCAGAACTAAAAATACTGATTGGAGATAAATCATTGATCAAAATGCAGACCTATTCAGAAAATTATTAAGGAAGACTATTAGTAGTTGCAGAATTCTGGGCATTGAAATCTACACATCTTAAAATTGCTGAGATTCAGAAACACTGGTTTAAGTAGACAAACCTGCTTTGTACTGAATGGGATTCTCAAACATTGCAAAACAGGAAGCCCTTTCTATTAATGCTTTAGGTGGTTTTCCTCAGCCTGGTACTTTCCAAATTGGTTGCGACTACAACTCCCATATTTTGGCTGGTGGTGTAAAGAGTTGTAACCTGAATAATCTGAAAGCTGATTGAAGCTATGCCACAACTACCAAATGAATTGGTAAGACTATATAGATGATGCTGTTTTACATATTAAACATGATGCAATTTTTCCCTGTATTGTCCCCAGACAGCCCAGACTACTAAAATTGGCAAGCGTCAGTGGAAGTTGTCTAAAACCTTGTGGCTGTGTTCTGAACAACCACCTCAAAAAGGGAAGAAGAAAGGAGAAAGGAAAAGAAAAGAAAGGAAAAGACTACAGCTAGGAAATGTGTTTAAAAGACAATAGAAAAGCATAAAGATGTCAAATAAAAAGGAAGCTTATTACAATAATCATGTTTTAGACAACATAATTTTGTGGATGGAACACAAATCACATAGCTAAATTAATTAGATAGCAAATTGTGTTCCACTTTTCTAACCTGTGCCGGAATTCAGAATATTAGTCAGGGTATCAAGAGTATTGAGGGTATCAAGAGTATTGAGGGACCATGCCGACCAAGGGTTAAACTGCCCATTTAGCCCATCTCAAGCTTCCTATTTCTGTATTCTTGTAATGGGTTTCTATGAGTTGAGAGGGAATCTCCCATGGAACTAGTTCTGATGTCACAATGACTGCAGCTTTGTTCCAGATTACTGTTGTAAAACTTGTGAGCAATGGGGAAAAACATTCACTTTTTGCTAGGAGTTCTGAGGCGAATGGAGTTAAATAAGGTTTTACAGAAACATATTTGTGAGCTTACTACATGTTTTTTTTTAAAGCTAGTCAGCAGGATGTTTGACATTGAAATGTTTTGTATTAGCTTGGTAGTTTTCTCAAGTGAATCAACACTGGGTTTTCCTATTGTCATTTGTTCAAGGAAGAATGAAGCGTCACAATAACTGTGGAAAAGTGGTTATGTGGTGCTGGAACCTGGTGTTCAGCATTTCCCTTATTATTGAACGTTACAGGTGGTTTTGTATATTCCATGAATCTAACAATTTATTGAAGAGATCAGGCCAAAAAACAATTTTCTAGCTTTCTTGGAAAAGTACCTTCTTTCCAAGAGGATGGTGGCACAGTTGATTATTCCAGAGGATGAAGGCGAAGATGTTTGCAGCCTGGAGATTTGGTTCCACATACTAACAAATACGAGGACTGCACTGCAATTCTTACGAGAAGAATCTGCATTTTTCAAAAGAAAATCAAGATTGTACCAGAGAAAGGTTTTGCTGGTGTCATTATCTATGACCATTTGTTTCCAGAAAGGGAAGGTATTATTTAGATTCATGAGGATCCAGATGATAGTCTTGATATCATGATGAACAGACTGAAACAAAAGCAACGCCTTTGTTGGATCAAGCATGGTATCCAGAAAACTGTCCAAATCAGAGTGAGAGTGCTCTTCAATCCAGTGCTCTTGAATATATATGTGTTTTTCTTGCGGTTAGGATAATTGTAGCCTATGTATTATTCTACTGTTCTCCAGAGCAGATTATGGTAAGACATGAAGAACAGAAAGCCCAAATGGTGAAATTAGAACTCCAGAAAGCTGTTCATTCTCTTGAATTGCGGAAGTTAAAAAAGGAAGAATATCTGGCAGAAGAAACTTGTGTGGTTTGCTTAGAAATGTACAAGCCAAGAGAGATAGTCTGGATTTTAACTTGCAGGCATATCGTCCAGAAAGAATGTATTGCCCGCTGTTTGTTAAAGCAAGGGATTTGCCCTATTTGCATTTATACAATTATCCAAAGCAACTGAGAGAGGCCACTTCTGTACGATATATATATGATACAAATATAGATTTATGTGTACACACGATTATTCTCTGCACTAGATATACTTACAGTATCTATGGAGGAAAGTAATATTTTAACAGTTGTGATCAATTAAAACCCTTGATGTATGATCTGCAACTCTCAAAAATGGTTGGTTTTTGCTTTATTTTATTTAAAAACATTGGTGATAGGCTTTTACATATTTTTTTTGTATATGTAATTCATTTACAAGTCATTTCTTTATTTTGAATATAAGTCATTTTTGCTGAGATGGCTGTATAAATTTCATAAATAAGTCTTACCTATAACTTTTATTTATTTATAAAAGCTTTATGCTATTACAGTCCTTGGTATTCAAAGTGGCTCTTCATTAGTTGGTTTGGTAAACAAACAGATAAGCCCCAAAGTTTATTTTATGACTTCTGAATCATTTGAAAGACAGGATATTTGCCTAGAACTGTTTCATTTGGTTTCTTTCATATCATCTTGTTACAGCATTTTAAAGATCTGGTCATTGGACAAAATATTGAAATGACTCCAATAGCAATTTTGATTAACAATAACCTGAATTTATGTTTAGTTCAGCTAATTTCCAGACTGCAAAGTTGGTAGTGGACTTCTCATAAATGATAGATGGTGACACTGGACAACAAAGATTTTGTTTCCTGAACACTTTGGGGTGTATCTTATAGATTTTTGGCTGCTAATCATGAAAATAATCTAAAATGTAATCTATTACATGCCATTTTATAGAAATCCTATGGGTTTTTTTGCAATTTGTTCTTATAAATATTTTAAGTTTAGCAATTTGGGCTTGTGTTATAAGATGTTTTATGTAGCTCAGGCATGGCCAGGTGTGCATGGCATATTGCATAACATTTGTGGAACTGGTACAATGTGGGCATCCTTAGACATAGTTAGATTGGATAGATGCTGCCTTGAAAGTCTATAAAAGCAGATCACATGCACAGATGATGCTCATTTCATTTATACCAGTCTCCATGTATTTTGATGCAATTGTTTCACGGCATAGATTGTTTATGTACATATGAGGTACATTATAATAAAGCCAGTTGTAGACTTGCTATAGGAATATTGGAGACAGCAGATAGTTTGCCAATGTTAGTATAGCCATGATATTTTATCTTATTTGTGGCGAATACACACTTAAGTATCAGACACACCATGACTGGATTTATTAAGAAAGTATATAAACTTTGATATACTTTGGTTGTAAAACTGGTGATCAAGACAAGGTCTGGGCTCCTCACATTTAACAAATTTCTTTGTACAGGTTAACAATCTCATTTTCTGTACTGACATTGATGGTTTGTTCAAAGCTTTGGGTTATGAGCATGGCCCACTAAAATGGCATCTTTTTATTGATTCATTAGTGTTAGACCTCAAGTCTGTCTTGCTATACAATGTTCATCCTTCAGTACCTGTTCGCTATGCTGCACACATGAAAGAAACATACAAAAATATGGAACTCTGGTTGAAGCACACCCAGTAGACCAAGTACAACTGGAATATCTGTGGAGATTTAAAGTAGTGTTTATAATAAAGCAGAGTATTTTTAGCTCAGGGTTGAAATGAGGGGTCCTTAGTGCTCGCTGACCTTTCTTGTTTTCTCACAAACATTTCATTACCCTAACTAGGTAATATCAGTGCTAGTAATTCCATAAACCCCTAATTCCGTATACATTAAATTGCCCAAATATATAACTGGTAAGATCTGAAAATATTAGACCTATGCAATTCCTTACAGAGAAATCTTTACCATGTTTACCAGTACCCAATAACTATTCTTGAAAGTACATCCTGTTATGTGATTTTTGGAGGCTGCAGAGGCCACAGAAGAGCATTGCTTCAAGAATTAAGACCTTGAGCAACCCAGAGCAGTCACAATTAGGTCACAGAGGCCTATTATCCGCCTAAAGATAAATGATACTCTCCAGATCCTGGACGTTCAGGGCTGTGGGCAGTGGTGAAATCAAATTTTTTCTACTACCAGTTCTGTGGGCGTGGCTTGGTGGGTGTTGGTCCCCTACTGGTTCTCCGAACAACTCAAAATTTCCGGTACCGGTTCTCCAGAACCTGCTGGATTTCACTCCTGGCTGTGGGAGCAATTGCATTAAACACTGAAAGGAGGCCTTTTTGGGTAGCAGAAGTGGCAGTAAGGCTGAAGTTGAGGCCCAGGCCTCGACTTCAGTCCCAGCCTTAGTGCAACCACCAAATGATGCTGTTCAGGGTGGCTTAGATGTGGGGAAAAGAGAGAATTCTTTCTCTTTTGTTTGGGGTGGGAGGTGACAGCCAGTAGAGTCAAATTAGGCATTTTCTGAATTATGGACATGCTGAGGCCAAAAGGTTCACCACAGTGGGCCAGGAATTGGCTACTGATATACAGCTATTTTTGCATAGCTCTTGAGAATATTACCTAATAATATTACCTAAGCCTATACATTACTGCCAAACAGCCTATACAGGCTGTTTGGTAGTAATGTAAATCTAGCACTGGTTAAAGAAATTGGGCTTTTGAATTTTATTGCCCATTACATCCCTTAAAGTTTATCCCTATAATATTAAAAATTCAGTTTAGTGTTAGTTCCAAATGGAAATGCTTCCGAATTCTATTTGGGACAGACAATTATGGATAGGAGCTACACATATTGGGAAAAGAAAAGTAGTTTTTCAGAGGGCAGAGGACCAGATTTGGTAGACTCTAGCTAAATTTTGGTTGGTGCACTCATAATACACAGTAGACAAAGCTTCCAATTCAATCTCAATAGAAAACTCTCGCATCACATTTCCAATCTTGCAAAAGTGACATAATTTCTGAAAAATAACATAGGTCACGATTTATTTGGAGATGAAATCTTTTTCCCCCCTTATCTGGTTATTTTCTTAATTGTAAGAACATACTAATGGAAAGTGTCCCATTATGGGAGTTTCTCTTCCTTTTCTATTGTACTAAAGCCATTACCTTCTGCTGTATTCATGATTCCAGTGAGACCGACAGTTTGAAAGGTTTTCAAGAGCAACTTCACATTAGTCTCCAAAATGGGTCCTACTACATTGCAGTATTTATTATTTGATAATTCTAGAAGTGAAGCACATATGTTCTTTATATGAATTGTTAAAATTTTATCTTTTCTGAAACTAGTGTCAGTAGCTACATTCATTAGCAAACCCAATGGGAACTGGAGATCAACTCATCTGGAAGGCCCACAATGGACAAGACTAAGTTAAAACATGTTGGCTGAAAGAACTTAAGAATGCAGAAGAATTTTAAAACTTAATATTTTTAGGTATGAAATAACTTAGTTGCTATGATTTTTCTTGCCACTGGAAAGTATGCATTTATTTACTAAATTTCTACATCACCAATCTCACCTAAGTGTATCTGGACAATTTACAATAATTTGTTATTCTCCCCCTGTCCCATCTCACAAAAATACTTAAAACAGTTAATAAAATGCTGTGGAATTATTGGTGGCTTCTTATTCAGAAAATGAAAAGTGAGTTAAAAGAGAGATTATCTCTAATAGGATATCATTTCTGTCTTGAGGGGAAAACTAACTAAAAATCTATTTAAGCAAAATTACAGTATAAATGCATATTAATCTGAAATAAATAATGTGTACCAACACAAGTGATTGTCCTGATATAAAACATCACAGCTATGTCAAAAATTTGCAAGATAAGTTGAATTCCACATTTTCATGCCTGCATCTGCATATCCTGAGCTGCAAGTAGATTTTGTTTAGAGAGTATCTGAACATTTCTCCTTAGGAAGGAAAAATATTGAACCCTGTAAGGAACCCAAATATGTGCGCTTAGAAAAAATGCTTTGCCAACTTCTGCCTGGTTTGAAATTAACAAAAATTGAAAGATTGTCTGGTAAACTCTTACTGTAAACAAGTATATGGGAACATATAAAACTCTTCCTGTTACAAAGTTCAAGGGTAAAACATATGCTGCCGTGCATTCTTCCATAAATTTTTAATTTCCCTCATTTATGTTTTGAGTCCCTGCCTCTTTAAACCTGAGCATCATATTAAGTTGTTCTTTTCTATCCTTTAAAAATGTTATATATTGGGATATCTTGAGAAATTTCAGCTATCAATGTTCTGAATTAGCAGAAAAGAAGGTCTTAGTGAGTATCATGGCAGATTTGAACAAAGTCCACCAAGCCAACTCTAAACTTCTGTCTTTTTGTAAAAAAGAAAAAGAAAAGAAAAAACCCCTCTCAATTTCTGTTCAGTAAAAGCAGTATGTTCATGAAAACAAGAAAAGCATTTGGCAGAAATCTCTGCTGGTATATATATGAAATATGTATGTATAGAAATAAGCATCCTCTTTTCAGACATAAATAATTATGTGAGATATTCAATTTCTAACCAAAGTATCATTCCTATCTTCTTATTTTATATATACATACAAACACACATACACACACAAACATAATATTTTCATCTGTGCAACTTCTTGCAGAGGTGCTTCAGAAGATATGGGAACATATAAAGGAGCTTTTTCAGAAAATAATTAAAGTAGCCGCATCTTTTTCCAGCCTCAAGGCTGCTTCAGAAGAACATCCAGTTGTTTTAGCATGGCTGTGCATCTTGCTTGTGTTGTTTGGTTCTTTTCAGCAAAGCAAAGGGGCATTGTGCATGCTTATGTTTCCAAAGATGGTAGGGAGTGGTTTCCAAGCAGCCATTGAGAATGAAAAAAAAATGCAGACTTTAAATATTTTAAGAATAGGTATTTATACTTATAAACACCTGGGCATTCCAAAACACTTCCCTTCAAGGAATTGCATAGCCCTAATATTTTCAGGTCTTAGCAGTTGTATATTTTGCCAATTTAATGTTTACGGAATTAGGGGTGGAAGATTGGTGGTTATTTCTTCACCTGCTCAAAAAAAAACAAGAACAACACACACCCTAAAACTAAGTTTTAATCGAAACTATAGAACAATATTGGTATATATGTTAGCATATCTATATATGCTGCTGAACTAAAGGTTAACATAGTTAGGTTAGGGTTAGCTGTTCTTGTTTGATCTTAAAAAGCAATTTTAAGGGTACTTTATTGAACTTTAAATTGCAATATTATGCATTCTCTCGGCATATTCACATTATATGACAAGACATTGTTAAACTTGTGATTTGTGAAAATTGTGTTGATATTAAAAAGTTTATTTGTTTTTAAACAGTGTAATTTTATATAAGATAAAGCACAAGAGTGCTGCTTGGCAAAGTGTTTTAATGATGTCACAATTTCATTACTTAACAATAAATGACTTCATTGGAGGGAGAGAAAAATATCTGTCACTGTCTGTAAGAAATCTTTATCTTAGCAACATACTTGCAGACAGACCCTTCAGCTTGTTTCTCCAGAGTTTTTGAGATGGGTTTTTGGTACCTCGCAGGAAATATCATTCAGTGCTGATGTGCTGATGGTTTTTGTTGCCATTGAGTTGTTGGCTCTGGAACTTCTTAACAGATGACAGCATGAACTTATTTGGGGCTGCCACTGAAAGAAAGGTAAAACCACTGTGGTTTCTGTACCTTGGCATCTGCCTTGGGCCCCACCTGCAGAGTTCACAAGCTGATAGCTTTTGGATTGCCAATATTAACATATCATTTCAAGTTGGGAATCGGACTGTGTGGGAGATTGCAGAAAATGGAGTGTTCGCCAAAGCCTCACCCTTGAAGAAGGTGTCCGGCATCGTGATAGCTGCAGAGGAGCCCCATCAAAATGCCTGTAGTTCTGTAACAAATTTTAAGTCAGGAAATGCAGGATGTTGGATAGCCCTCATCATAAGAGGGCAGTGTTCATTTACAAAAAAAATAAGTGTGGCTGAGGAAAAGGGAGCAGTTGGTGTGATCATCTATAATTATCCCGGTACGGGTAACAATGTGTTTCCCATGCTTAACTTTGGGAAGGAAGGCCCTGTGGCTGTTATGATTGGCAATCTGAAAGGCACGGACCTTCTGCATCTAATTCAGAATGGCATCCAAGTGATGGCAACCATTGATGTTGGAAAGCACTGTAACCCATGGTTAACCCGTTATATGGGCACCATTTTTATTCTTTCCTCTGTAGCTGTGGCATATTGCACCTTTTATTGCGCTGGAAAGCTACGAAGAACAAGGAATTTAATACAGAGATGCCAGCAGGAGCTTGATATTACTAAAGCCATCAATCACCTTGAAATGCGTACATTTAAAGAGGATGACAAAGAAGTTGGATCAAATGGGGACAACTGTGCAGTGTGTTTAGAAATGTACAGGTCTAAAGATGTAGCCCGTATTTTACGTTGTGGGCATCTTTTCCACAAAATCTGTGTTGATCCTTGGCTTTTAAAGCACCAAACATGTCCTGTGTGTAAGTGGAACATGCTTGGAAATGTGGAAAGGATTACAGCTACAGCAGAACCATTAGGTATTCAGCTATCAAATGAAGCATCTTCTGCTATCACTTCTCCTAATGGAGCCATCTGTCCAGAAATACCTGCAGGAATTCATAAAAGCTCAAAAGCTCAATCTGCGGACAAATGATTATTTCGATCTTGATCACCTTGTTAAAGATTGAGCTTAAGGTGTGTGAAATAAAACATTACCTTTGATTCTGTTTAGTTTGTTTGCTTTATGACAATAATAAAAACATCCAATGTGATTTTGGAAATTGGAGTTTGATATTTTAAGTTTTGGATTTTGAAGAACTCCAGCTACAATCATTAAATTCCTAACAATTTAGAATGGTTTTATATTGTTTTAGAATGATAGTTTACAGGTACTCCTTCACGTACGACCACAACTGAGCCCAAAATTTCACTTGCTAATCAATTACCTTTTTTGCTACAGTTGTTAATCGAACCCCTGCAGTTGTTAAGTGAAACATGCAATTTTAAAATGAATCTGGCATTGACTTTGTTGGAAATCGGCTGGAAAGGTTAATTATGGTGATCACATGATCCTGGGACATGCAACTGTCATAAGTATATGCCAGTTGACAAGTGCCTGAATTTTGACCATGTGACCATGAGGATGCTACAACAGTTGTAAGTGTGAAGGTACGGTCCTCCTTAATAGACTTACTCAAATTAGAACATACATATGATTGGATGAAGCAGCCAGACATTTCACTGAATATAACATACCACATGCCTTATGAAGTCAGTGAGACCAGTGTGACATAATGGGACAAAACTTCAAAGATAACAAGGATTTGAAAGAAAGGCAATTATTCCATAGTGTATTTCACGGAATTACCATGTTTTTTGGAGTATAAGACAAACTGGAGTATAAGACGCACCTTAGTTTTTTGGGAGGAAAATAGGAGGGTGGGAAATTCTGCCTACCAGGTATTCATCTGGCTACTCCTTAGTCTGGTCAGCTTTAGCAGATTAGTTTGCTCTCTGGTTTTGAGGTTGGTGCTGTGCTTCTAAAGCACAGCTGATCGTTGGAGGGAGCAGCAATTAGAAAAGCAGGCAAAGCAGGGAAGATCACTTAGCTCATGTTGGGGCTGAAAAAAAGCTTCAAAAGCACAGCTGATCCTCGGAGGGAGCTTCAGTGACTAAAGCAGGCAAAGTGCAGAAGAAGTAAGAGACTGCTGTTCCGGGTAGCCATTTTGGGCACCGCACGT
>JANHFT010003048.1:200970-212743 GCA_032467955.1 Pseudoxenodon macrops | reverse complement strand
TATGTAAAATGTTATATATATGGAAATGAGATGTTAAAATTACTGTTATGGAAAATAAAAAATGTTTTCAAAAAAAAGAAGAAGTTGTGAATGCTCCAACACTGGAAGTTTTTAAGAAGAGATTGGATAACCATTTGTCTGAAGTGGTGTAAGATTTCCTGCCTAGGCAGGGGGTTGGACTAGAAGACCTCCAAGGTCCCTTCCAACTCTGTTATTCTATTATTCTATATTTGATATTTAATTTGGCAAAGACTGTATATATATATATATACAAGAGCGTGCTGTCATGCACATACATTTAAACTTATATTCATAAAAATGTTTACTTATTACAGGCAGATCCACATATTGGTTCCCAACTTAATCACGTTTAGAATAGATTCATTAAATTTAATGGAACATCAATTAAGCATTCTTAATGTGACTCTTTGTTTTCATTAGTTTCTTCTAAACGTGACAAAGTCTGGATAAAATATTTTACCAGTTTTGAAAACTACCTTCTGAAGATATGTTTTTGAGATGGGATTAGGATTACTAAATTCTGTACCATCAAAGAGCTTCTTCCTGCTCTACATCCTGTCATATTCTGGTCTTTGGAAATCCCGATATTTAAAATTAATTCAAAGCGGCATTCAATGTACATGCTTAACACAGAAATGAATTCAGCATGGGGTTGTTTGAGCACAAAGCCTATTTCAATAAAAAGAAAACTTAGTCATATTAGTTTTGATTATTCAGTTAAAAAAATAAACTCTAATTTCCTTAAGATGCTTGTCAAATCCTTAAGTAGCCAATACATAATTTAGCATTTGTAGGGTGAGCGTGCATGTGCATGCTTTAAATTGCTGATGTTCTTTTCTGTAAATGCTAATGATAATCTTAAAATAGCTTGCTGGCATGCCTTGTGAACATAATTAAATAATTTCCCATTCTTCAATTATCATTATTGTTTTTCTTTTGTTGGTATAAAATTGCTGCTTTGTCTTCAACTCATTAGGCTTTTGTTCTATTTCTTTCCCATCTGACAGTGAAGATTCACCACTCCCCCTTAACCTGAGAGAGCTTTATTATATCCCCTAATGTCTAAGAAATAACATGTTCTGATACCCATCTGTTTCAGTGGTTGGTTCTGATTCATGTAGGTCGTTCAAATAGCAGCCTAAAATAATCTTTTAGAAAATAACTGATAATCCTTTCTCTGCCTCTTGCATCATAGAATTTCTTTAAGTTGGTATGTATTTCCTTGGCTTTTGTTTTTTGTTTTAGTTTAAATATGTTTAAAATTTGTCCATCCTTTTGTTTTTCTTGGCCAACTACAAACTTTGGAAGCTCACTCATTTAACTGATGACGTTTTTCTGTTCACTAGCATATGGTAAATTATGCTTGTATAGTTACATAGTGTTCATCAGCTCCATCCAGGTTTGACACTGCCAATTAAGTACAAGCTGAATGTACAGTATGTAGGGTTGTAAATTAGATGTATTCAGGAGTATGGAATAATATGTAGTCAGCAGAGAAGAGAGTTCAATGGCAACGTGGGGAAGAAGGAATTTTGCTTACCCTAAATAATGACTGATTACTTCAGAGATTTTTTTTTCAAAGTATTGTTTGAAAATTACTATTCAAGTTCGGAAAATGTCATAAGATAAATTATTTTTCTTCCAACCTACTTGACAGGGAACTAATGAGAGGAGGGTGTCTTAGTATATCATTACACACTTGCCACAACTATTTACTGAAAATTTAGAACTTAGTCATTTGTACCCCAAGTGATTGGGACAATTGAAAGTGCTGAGCTATTAGAAGGATATAAAGGGCTTCTTCCATAAATCTTCAAATCTGAAACAGATACTGTCTACAATAAAAATATGAAAAATATGGAAATGTATTCTTTTTAATTCAGTGTTTGTATTTAATATTGTTAAAATACAGCAGGTTAGTAAAATATATAGAGACTAAATGGAACATTGTACGGTAGTAATTTGTACTGTTTCTTAAGACCAAAAAGTGAAGTTATTTTTACCACTGAAATCGTTCCAAGAATATATTTAATGATACAGTAGGATATTTTGCTATGATGTTGATATCTAATTTCTTTCAAGTGAATGGAACTGTTTGTGTTAAGATAATAAAAGAAACCAATCACACAAAAGGCATGTTTAATGTGAAAAAATACTGCAATCATGTTTATTATCTGCTTTGGTTTTTCTGATTTTGTTCCAAACTATGCAGTTTAACATTACTCACTGGAAAGTAATGTGTATTTGCAATGAAATCAAGTGGATAAAAAACTTGGTTTGAGTTAGCAATTCCTAGAGCTTTCAGATTATGAGATACACATGTGAACGGCACAGAAAAGATGGACATCACAATGCAGTTCACAGTGTTATAATATTGTGCAAACATAGCATGTCTTTGTTTTCTAATGATGACAAATTTCAGTCAAGTTATTTTCATTTACAACAGAATAACTTAATAAGTGAAACTGAAGCTCAGCTACTTTAAACCAAGTATAAAATATTATTTTAGAATAGTTCTATTAGCTGCATTGATTAGAATAATGAAGGTAGTATTAATTTATTTAGAATAATTACTCCTAAAGCATTTAATCCAAGACAGTAATATATATATACTATATATATATATAGTTTAGTGCTCTAATGTCCATTGTGAGCAAAAGCACATAAAATCTGGGGAATATTGAATAACATGCTTATTATAAGTGCTTGGTTCACTGAAGGACCTTTTCAGCTTTCAATGCTCATTATGTTTTTAAAGTAGGCCAGTAGAGAATCAGAACTCTTATGTGACCTATTTTTGAGAAAATGAACCTGTCTTGACTGAGGCTATGAGATGCAGTGAGATGGGAGCGTGTGACTTTCTTTGGATCCCGTGTAATTTTTAGGAAATAGAAAAAAGTAGCATGGACAGCTTCTGGGTTGACCAGAGCTTCCCAGTAAAGTTTACTGTAACCTGTCAGACTGATAAACAATTTCTTTGTATCTTTTCTAGGTTGTGCTGTACCCAACTTCCAATAGCTCAAAGTCAACAGAGCTGCATAAAATGTTAGTCCCTAAAAACAGCCAAGATTCTGATTTGAGGATAAAATTAGCAGTGAGAATGGATAAGCCACCACACATGAAGCATTGTGGGTGAGTGCCTATTCTGAAGAAGAATAAACACTGATTTCTTTTCAGCTGCCCACGTAATTTTTTATTACATGGACTACAGCCTGAGGAGAAAAAAGGAGAGAAGCAGTCAAAATATGGTAAGATAAAATATAATACTAATTTAAACCAGGTCACCTTTGTAGCTTCAAAATAAGTAATGGCTCATTGTACAATCAAAAGCAAGAAGGGAAAGTGATGTGTTAACAACATGTATTGAATTTTTAAATGGTGATTTCTACTGATATATATTCCATATTTCCAATTGTGTTTGTGTACAAATCAGATTTACCACACATAACTCTTTTCTGTTGTCGTGTTGTTTTCCAAGTATATGTAAAACAACAAATCGTTGTTGTTCTTTATGTGATACAGATGATCCCAAAGGAGGAGATGATGATGTTAGCTAGTATATAAAATACCATAATATGAATTTAGGTGGATGAATATGCTACTTCCTATTATACATTGACAGACCACCTCTAAAATTTAAAAGAGTTCGAGAAGCAGCTTCGATTTCTCTAAAAACGAAGTGAGGGAATTGAATCATATTGGACATGCCTAAAGTAACTGCAAACAGAATATTGTCAAGGATATAAATATCTAAGGTCTTACACTAAAATCTTCCACAGTTAAGTATAATTCTTTAATGGGAATCTTTGCCTCAGAAAGAACAAACAGTTCTTCATGTAGCAAAATGAAAAGGTCACTGTATACATAATTTATGACAGAATTTTTAAAAATTGATGAAAAATACTTTCTTTGGGCTGTAAACAAGAAGACAGGTTTGAAAAGATTAGGAGCTAACCATTCTACTTGGAGATTGCCAAGCCCCAATGCTGAAACAGATTTTTTTGTTATTTTTTCCATTGAAAAATTTAAAGAATGACTTCTAGCTAGTCTGTCTCAAAACTAACACTTTAATACAAGCAAATGTTTGAATTTGCAAGTTGCTTCAGTCAGTTTAAAAACCAAAATGTTTTGTCAGATGAGTTATGTTTTAGCACAGCCTAGTGGCCAAAAACATGCGTTGCTTCCTTTAGTAAAAAACATTGTGAATATTTTTAAGTCATTAAATAAAATTTAAGAAATGAATTGTTGAGTTGGGGAAAAAGAGGAAACAGAAGAAATCACCTCCAAAAGTCTCAATAATGTTTGTGGTTGTGGGCTTCTGCTTCTCTACCAGATAGAGAAGCTGAGTTTAACCCTGATTGGATTGGGTGAAATTGTCTACTTTCTATGTGTTATATTCTTAATAGTTTTTAGAGCCCATCCATCCGCATTTGTTCTTGTGACAACTCATCTTGAGGTCTAGATGGAGATTTTCCTCAGCTATTTCAAGTTATTTATCTGTCACAATTGAAACCAAAGGCTTTTCTTTTGGATGGATTGATGGCTAGAAAAAAAAGCCATAGAATTTTATTTTTAGGTATGACAACTGCAGTGATATTACTACGTGCTCAAAAGTGGTAAGGTTCAACACTACTCACAATAAAAGAATGGCTGGTGAAGAGATTGGAACTTGCACAAATGGCTAAATTGACTTCCCTGATTAGAAAAAAAAGACAATATCTGCATTTATGGCTGATGGGAAACCGCTTATGAACTTTTTTGCATAAAACAGGAAAAAAATGTACTTACAACTCATGTTTTGATAATTAGAAAAAATAGATAGCAGAAAAAAGTGAGCTTTTTTATAATCATAGAGTAAGAGATAACGTTGTAATCATACCTGTATTTGTCAGAGAAAATCAGAAGCTTCTTTTTCCTATTTCTGCCTTTTCTTTCTGCACTTTGGTCTGTCTCTCTCTTTCTATTTCTTTAATCTGTATTAGTATCTGATCTGATCTGTAATCTGTATATGTGTGTGTGTATAATATATATAGTATTTTTCCTGCATTCAGGTCTTTGCTTTCTTTGTGACATCCATTCCACTGTTTGAAGGGTTCCTGTATATTCTATTTTGAGTCATTTGTTTCTTAAACCTAAACATATGCAGCTTCTTTAGTCGTTTTTTCATAGTTTTGGGGTCCCTTCCCATCCTCACTGCCCTTCTCTTAACCTCTTCCAAATTCTCTGAGACCTTTCAGAAACAAAAGTCGAGGTTGGCAACTTACCAAAACAGAATAAAATAGACTATGTTTCTTGTAGTAGTGAGCACTTCATCTTTGCCCTTTAGGAATACGCCCTTTTTTTTCTCTCCTGTTCTTCAGTTTCCTGAATTCTCAGAGTGTGTTTCATCTTCAAAGACCTGAAAACTGTTCCTGAGTCCTAGCAATGCAAAATCTAATCTATGTTTCTTGCTTCTGATTGTTTGTCTCACCCACTGGATTTGCTTCTCTCTTTGAATGCCTTCCTTCTGGAGAGTTGTTTCATCTGTTAATTTGTGCTGCAGAGTCCCTTTACAGAAGTGATCAATGCTTGTCCTTTCTCATTATCTCATTATCCTTGCCTCATTTCTTGCTTATCCTTGTCCTCCCTTATTATTATCTTCTTCTTCTTAAACTGTGTAAGCTTTTGTTGTTCTGGTCCTTGTTTCCCTACCTGAAAACAACCTGGCATATATTTGCAGCCAATACAAGCTTGTAACAGCCCTTGGAGGGAAAATGAATGAAGCAAGCAAGGTCACAAGAGTCAAGTCCATTCACCTATAAACCTCTAATGCAGTAAAAGTAAGAAGGTTGCAAAGGGTGATCACATGACCCCTGGGACACTGCAGTTGTCATAAATATAACTCAGTTGCCAAGCATCTGAATTTTGATCATGAGACTTTATTCAATGCCGTTGTAACTTTAGAACGGTCACTAAATGAACTGCTGTACGTCAGGACAACTTGCAAGTCCTCAACTTACAATGGTTCACTTAGTGACCATTCGAAGTTACAATGGCACTGAAAAAAATGATTTATGACCATTTTTCAGAGTTACGACCTTTGCAGCATCCCCATGATCATGTGATCAAAATTCAGATGCTTAATAATTGGTTCATACTTATGACCATTGCTGTGTCCTGGGGTCATGTGATCACTTTTTGCAACCTTCTGACACGCACAGTCAATGGGCTGGCCAGATTCACTTAATAACTAACTGGGTTAATAACTTAACCCAGTAACTTAACCCTTAATAACTTAACACCTATGGCAATAAAAGTCGTAAAATGGGGCAAAACTCAATTAACAACAGAAATTTTGGGCCCAATTGTTATAAATTGAGGATCACCTTTATATACCGCTCTGTGTGTATGTGTGTGTGTGTGTGTGTGTGTGTGTAATGTTCTCTGTTAATTTGCTGTAAAAGGATCTTAGAAATGTTTACAAGACGTTCTAACCACTTTAATTGCATAGAAAAACTGAGATGCTTTTAATTGCCCAAATATATCTGATTAAATGATATTAATAAATAAACTATTAATAGATAAACTATTAGGAATTACTTTAGTGGTGTAACTAAATAACATGAGTAAACAATGTTTAAGTAAAGACAGCTCAAGAGTTTTTGTCACAGTGTTAATTTTTTAGCAAATAGCATTTCCCATACCCAGGCTACCACTGATCCAAAGGGAATGTTTCCTAAAGAAAAACTGGCAGGAGATTTTCTTGACCAATGTAGTAGGATTATGCAAATCTTTCAAAAGAGGTGCTTCAGAACAAATATGTGTGTATGTATGAAGTGGATGGTGGCATTCACACAGAGGCCCTTAATTTTGATAGAGGAAAAGAAAATGAGAAGCTAGCTCCTGTAACTCAGTTACTGTCTCTGGGGCTTTGTTTCAAGGGTGGGTTCTAACTTATCTCACCGCTAGTTCCCTTCCTCCCGTGCCACATGGCCGTTCCCTGTGGCCATGCATGTGCTATGCATGCGCGCACATACACAGTGCAAAAAAATTCCAAAAAAATCCCCCCCCAAAAAAGGCAGAAAACAAGATGGCGATGCATGTGCAGTGCCGGAAACTCAGCTTACGCACATACGCAGAAGAAGAAAAAACCAGAAAAAAATTCCAAAAAACCCTTTTGTTTCCCAAAAACAAATTCCAAAAAAAAAGAAGATGGCGGCGTCCATGGACTAGAACCGGTTCCATGACATCACTAGCGGCTTACTACCTACTCTATAGAACCAGTCCGAACCGGTAGGAACCAATCTCTGCTTTGTTTCTATTCTGAGTGTGAAGCCTGTTAGACCTTGGTAACCCAATGGAGGCAGTGGGACACTTCATGGGAGACATGAAAGGACAATTCGAGAAGTGATTCTTGATTGTCTGGTGAGGGAGGGAGGAAGAGAATGGAAGTTAGAGAAACTCTGCTTTAATCACAGGAGCTTTAAATCATGCAGAATTGCTTTGAGGAACTTTCAAGATTAATGTCAATTAATGTGGAAAGATCTTTATTGTTATTACAGTAACGTAATAGAATTTTTAAAACCTTCCCAAGACAGTCTGTCATACCATGGAATTCACAGGAGTACCCTTGCTGTATCCATCAAAATTGCTTTTGGGATTTCTCCTTTACCTTTACAATATTTGTTATGGCTGCTGGAGGAGCATAGTTGTTTACAATGCAGAAGGAGGAATTTTGAGGAAGTATTCTCTTTGAACTTCCCAGGCCCACAATTCTTCTCTGGGAAGACAAAGTTAAGATTGAAAGAAGATTCCTCTACTTTTGAAGAATAGAAAGGAGGTATCTTGGCCCATATCTTCTCACTAGTTCAGAGAGTAACAGAATTGGAAGGGATCTTGGAGGTCTTCTAGTCCAACCCCCTGAGCAAGCAGGAAACCCTATACCATTTCAGACAAATAGTTGTCCAATCTCTTCTTAAAAACCTCCAGTGTTGGAGCACCCACAACTTTTGGAAACAAGTCATTCCACTAATTAATTGTTCTGTCAGGAACAATTTCTCTTTAGTTCTAGGTTGGTTCTCTCTTTGATTAGTTTTCATCCATGGTGACTGAAAGGACACCTCACATTAAGTCCAGCTACTGTTTCTATGAGGAATTCCTACTACTACACATCCCTGTAACATAATGGTGAAAAGTAAGATAAGAATCTTTCCTTTTTACTTATATTGTTCAGAGAAATAAGCAAGTAGAAATATGAATAGTGGATTTACTGAGCTGGTATATGCTTTGTAATACTATATTTTAGTCTCTATATGAGACTAGATGCTTGTGTGCGTTTCTGTTTAGCAGAGAAAAATATCCATTCATGTTGACTATTGTCAGTTTTTCCGTATCTGTTGATGTATCTTTGTGCTGCAATTATGTTTGGTAATTGTGTGGTAGAATGCACATAGCTCTTGCTGCAGTTATAGTTCTCTCTTATTTAAAGTATATTTTGTTTATTTGGATACTGGCCCACATCCATTTCTTAGGTCTCTAGTTAAATTGATTCTGACCTTTCAGAGTATTTGTGTTGAAGGAAAAGTTGTGATACACTTATCGTCTTCATTGTGATTACATACTGAGAAGCATTTCATTATCTTATGTCATCTAATTAGAGTGGCTACGGAGGTCAATTGCTTTTTCATTAGCATGGCAGGTTTCATGATTTGTAGCATAAAGCAAACTGTTTCCATTTATAGTAACATGCTTTTAAGAGCTTTTTATTTTATAACGTTCTGTATCCTAACAGATTCTACAGAATTGACTCAAATATCTCTAACTATGATTTCAGAGATAGAAAAAGTAAAAGGCAAATTCTAGTATCCTTCTCTTTTTATATTGTTGAATAATAGTAATTTTGGGGTCAATGATATCTATATACTACTAAAACTTTTGTATCTTCAAAGTTGGGCAAAACACTCTAGGGCAGAACTTTGTGAACAGAAATACCTCATATTCAGAAGGCTAAGGCCCATTACTCCCCAGGAAATGAAATTTGGGGATTTTTGGTTGCTTCAATGCTGCTGCATTGCTGCTGTTCTGTCGCTGTGCTGCCTTGGTGAGCCAAACTCATGATCCCTGACAGCTTCCCACAAGTCAGTGGGGAACCTGGAAAGAACTGACTGCTTGTGGGAAGCTTGCAGAGAGAAGGTCAATGTACATTTCCCCCCAGTCCCTCTGTGCTCACACTGCCCTGGCCCTGTGAAAGAAAGGAGGGAGAGAGCCATTTACGTGCCAGCTGGGAAGGGAAGGGAAGAAATTTAATTTATTTTTTATTTATTTTATTTTATCAAGCATATATATTATTTCAGGAAAAGTATAAACATGGTTTCGAATACATGGAGACATTAGGACAGGGACGGTAGGCACATTGGAGCGCTTATGCACGGCCCTTAAAGACCTCTTGGGAATGGGGTGAGGTCAACAGTAAACAGTCTAAGGTTAAAGTTTTGGGGGTTAGGGGAAGAAACTACAGAGTCAGGTAGTGCATTCCAGGCATTGACCACTCTATTGCTGAAGTCGTATTTTCTGCAATCAAGTTTGGAGCAGTTTACCATAAGTTTATATCTATTGTGTGCTCTTGTTTTGTTTTGGTTGAAGCTGAAGTTTTCATTCACAGGAAGGACATTGTAGCAGATGATTTTTGCATTAAATGGCAGGTGCCCAATCAAAGTCATTAATTAATCTGCATTCTGAGATCATGATACTGCCAAACTAGGTGATTTAAAAAGGTAGGATAATCAAAGGGTTTGTGGAGGTGATGACATTATCCCTCTCCTAGTTACATATGAGGATCTTGGAACACTGGGGGTATCATACAGAGCAGGAATTCACAATTTTATTAGCTCCAGGGCTACAGAAACCATTGCCAAGTGTTACTGATCATTGTGTGACTTTCTGTGCTGGTATAGTGAAGACAGAAAGTCAACTATGCCAGTTAAAGATTGTTTAAAAGTTAATTTGACCTTCTAAAAAGGGAGAAGGAATAAAATTGGGGTTTCTGCTAGCTCATTTCAAAAGTAGCTGCAAACATCCAGACAAGTCACCCTCCCCTTCCCTCAAGCATTCAACCATTCCCTCATGCTCACAGGCATCCGAGCCAGAATTTCAGCTCCCTGTCTAATTGAGCCACACACTGGTGTTTTCAAGGACGTGTCAATGTCTAGAGGCAGCCTCATCCCCACACAGACTCTTATCTTATAAAGTCAGTGATAAAACAGAGTAGGTGTGAGCGTGTAGGAGAAATAAAGATAGCAAAATGGCATGCAGGTGAAGAATCCAGAAATTGCATCTGAAGATTAACAGGTATTATAGGCAGGCCAGATGACTATCAGTCAATTGCCAGGACCGCAAACTACGGTAAGCAGCATATCCTACCTGGAGCTTGGCTTCTAATTCAGTTGGAATGCTCAAAGGTAACATCGCTTAAGAACAGAGCTTAGAACATGCCCTGGTGCACTTAGAAGAGAACATGCTGAAACCTCACAACCAGTGGTGAAATCCAAATTATTTTACTACTGGTTCTGTGCGTGTGGCTTGGTGGGTGTGGCTTGGTAGGCGTGGCAGGGGAAGGATACTGCAAAATCCCCATTCCCTCCCCACCAGGGGTGGGTTGTAACTTACCTCGCCGGCGGTTCGCTGCCTTCCGGGCCGTGTGGGTGCGCCTCATGCGCACGCATGTACACCTTTTCTACACACAGTAGAAAAAAGGCCCGAAAAATCTCCCCCCAAAAAAGGCCGAAAACAGGATGGTGATGCATGCGCAGTGCCGAAAACTCTGCTTCTGCGCATGCACAAAAGAAAAACAATCTGCAAAAAAAACTTTTTTTCAAAAAAAAATAATCCCAAAAAAAGATGGCGGCACCCACGGAGCAATAGAACCGGCTCCGTTACGTCACCAGTGGCCTACTACCTACTCGGTAGAGCCAGTCAGAACCAGTAGGAACCCACCTCTGCTCCTCACTCCTGTGGGAAGGATATTGCAAAATCTCCAATCCCACCTTACTGTGTGGCCAGCCAGAGGTGGTATTTGCCGGTTTTATGAACTACTCAAAATGTCCGTTACTGGTTCTCCAGAACCTGCTGCATTTCACCCCTGCTCACAATTAGTGCAAGACTTATGGGAAAAGGCAAATGGTTGTATGCTTCTTTATAGACATTAAGGGGTGGGATTTTTTTTGTAAACTGAGTATTAACAGATTGGGTGTGAAAGACTGGGTTTTGTGGAAATCTTTATGTGACAACCTCACCTTGTAAAATCCTAGAAGGGTGAAGATAACCAAAGCAACAGTTTCTTGTTGGGGAAGGTGCAATAAAGTATTGTGAATAAATTTGCTTTGCTGTGTTGTGTCCACTCCTTAGAGAGCAAAGGATCCTCACACACCATACAAGAGCCAAATTCTGAATGTGGGCAAGTTCAAAATCAATAAGGAATGGAGTTCCAGTAAGAGATCAATGCTATACAAAATAAGGACTACATGTTTTATTTCTCATCCATTTTGGGTGGGCTATGGTAGCTAATGGAGGGCTCTGCACTGTACTTTTTTTTTAATCCTGACAATAGAAGAAGTTGTCCTTTAAGATCTTGGAGAGATATTGGAGAGAAAAGGATATGGTGGTGAAGATCTATTTGCAGTTATTTAGTTAGGTATGTATGCAGGGGGGAAATCCAGCAGGTTCTGACAGGTTCTCCAGAACCTGTCACAACCTGCTGGATCTGGACAGGTTCTGG